>JAPZEB010000021.1:19504342-19517292 GCA_029783705.1 Chaetodon striatus
TCTTTTTGTGTGTGTGTGTGTGTGTGTGTGTGTGTGTGCGTGTGTGTGTGTGTGTGTGTTGATGATGTACCCTGGCCACTCTCTGCCTGTTTTCCTCCAGCTGCAGCTGTGCCTCCAGGGCTTCCCTTTCAGCCTTGATCTTCAGCTCATAAAGTTCACGCGCATGGCTATGCTGCCTTGCCTGCAGGGTCAGAGTTCAGCAAGCAGGTCAATACAGTGCATCAATACAGGCATTAGTGAGGTTGTAAGTCACTGAAATGTATGGAGGCCACAACAGCTCCTGGAGTATTTATCATGTAAATGTTATGCACTGACAATAATTCATTTAAGCCCCTGATAAATACAATTATTGGGAATTACGTAATTATTTGTAACTGTCATTTGTATAATATAGAAACAAGGTACAGTTTAGAGTATGTGCTGTTTCATTATTAATAATAAGCTATATACAAAATGTCAAATCTTCACTGTGCCAGCCAAAAAGAAAATTATGGAAGCTGAGTGTAAATAGACTTTAACTGTTCAAAGTCAATATAAGTTCTGATTACGTTAACACTCAAGACACAGCTTTATACACTGCAAAGCTTCTCTGTAGTCCTTGTCTTTAGTTTTGTTACCCTTAAGGCCAAAACGCACTGAAAGCGATAACTGACGCACTTCGTTTGACGCGCTTCAATAAATGCTCCTATTGTGCGCTGCAGGCATCAGACTTGAAATTCTAGCACCACAGAGCCAAAAGTGTTTTGTTAAAAGGTCGCTACAGACATGTAGGCAGGCACATGGTTTATGCTTCCCCATTGGCTTTCTACACATTTTTATCGGATTAGCATGAGGCAGGAGGGCAACTGTTGGGTACGTGATGCTGCTTTTGTCAGTTAGTTGGCAGTAGAACATTGGTAAAGCCACTAGGGACCAGCCATCTCATTTTATCTTTCATTTTTTCTTCTGGGTGGGTGAAATGCACATCAAGCACAGCTAATCACAACTCCATACGATGTTAATTAATTGCTGTTGTTAGGTTTATGTAGCAAGTTAAGTTTTAAGACCAGCAGATGTCAGTAAATGCTCTTGATTGATGACATGGGGTGGGTGTGTTATGCCAATGAAAGTACCAAGTTTGAGCGTTAAACTTTTTAGTATTTGACATGAGATGACGCAATGATTAAGATCTATAGTAGTATAGCTTCTGGCAGTGCTAGTTGTTTCTGTTTGGCATTGCAGAATTACAATTGTATAATTGGTCAGATAGTTTTGAGCTGAGCTAACAGAGTTAACGTCAACTGTCAGCTGTTGCCCCAAACTATTGTGCACTCTTGTTGCACATCTGCCTCTCTGTTTCTCCATCTCTCATCTCTGCTTTGGTCCCTGGTTTTGAAACAGACCTATAATTTCAAACACTTTCAATGGTTTTGGCCTTTAGCAACGAACCCTTTCCTTACCTTGAGCATCTGGGCCAATGACACACTCTCCTGCTGAGCCATTGACACACCCATCACCCTCTCCACATCACCCAGCTGTCTGACTGACTCCTCGATGGACTCCAGGTACTGAAGCTCTGCTGCCATACGCTGCTGCAACGCAGCAGGTGAATACTGAAGTTCACCTGGGAGAAAGGAAGGGTGGAAAGGGAGACTTTAGAAATGACTAAAAATGGATGTTGGTGGAGTTTGGCACTTTAAGAATTACATGATCTACATATAAGTCTAAAACCAAACAGTTAGGTTTATATCTTTGCAACTTTATCAGATCAGCCAGAGTTGTGACTTCTGCTAAGCTTTTTTATATATGGCCCAGCTGAAATTACAAATATTTAAAGCTCATGTGCATTCAAACCATTTTTTACTATTAAGGTTCTGCTTCCCATAGCAGCTGTTGTCTAGTGTATTAATATGGGTTTTACTTACCTGTGGTCTTGGTCTCTGCTCGACCACTGCGAGCTGTGGTGCCTACATTTGGGTTATTTGTCCCCAGAGAGCCACCTCTCACAGGCTCACTGGGAGAGTCTGCTCCTGGAGGAGAACCAGAGTATGGAGAGCCACATGGAGAAGAATGTTTGGGCCTGGCTGCTGAAGACTTCTTACTGTCGAGTCCCAAACTAGAAATACATTTAGAAAAACAAACAAAGAAAAAAGCTCGGGTAAGTAATTAATAAAAGATTAGCTCTTGTAAAACCACAAATCTTCTCAAAATTGGATTTGTTTGTAGCATTCAGGTTGATGGGTAACAGACTTAAATTAAAAACTTAAAACCAAAAAAAAAATCCATATATTTTCTATACAACACTATTGTTTACTTAAAACTAAATCAAAAACTTAAGTTCTAGTGATACATAGGAAAAAGGGGATGTTACAAGCCTGCAGTGCGCTGACCATTTTGAATAGAAGGCCAGGTTAAGCACATGATAAAGAAAGAGGGGGGCCCTCGTCCTGCAAAACCTCTAACTGACTGAGGCAGCATATCCCTGCTGTGAGAGGCCCACACTATGAATGGCTATATTGTGCTACTCAGAGATGATCAGAGGCCAAGGATGATGTATGCAGAGATCAGGATACACTCTACTCCCACATGAAGGAAAGCAGACTGTGGCACCTTTCTGCTCCAAGGATAACAATCAGGCTCAATGTATAAGTCATAATGCAACAATATTACTACAATCTCAATGCTATAACAGTGAGCTGTCATAACAGAAACAGATACGAATGCAATCTGCCAAAAGCCTACAGACCTCATTGAAAGCTGCAGTGATACATGTGCTGTCACTGAAGATATAAAACACTAGTGAACACAAAGACACCACCAAAGTTTAACAACAACCTATCCTGTAAACGCTGCAAAGTAGGCTACAATCCTGTCTGAATGTCTTGCCTTTATCGTATAAGACACACAGGCTCCACAGAGTGGCAGGAATCTGCCACCTGGGCTTTAGAGTACCATTAACAGGCTCAAATGTCACTACTGGGCACTCAGATTAAAAGAAAAAAACACTCTCTCCTTTCCTTTGGCAGCAGGCCCAAGCTGTGGCGAAGCTGGCTGACCCAGCCAACCACCCTGCAGGCCCCCCAAAACAAAATAACCACTGTTTTCTGTCTCGGTTCGAACTGCAGCCTCCTTCTGTTGCTGGGCACTAAATGACTGCTTAAACCCTCAAGTCTTCAACAGAAACAGCAAGCCACAAGACTGTTTAGATTGGCAGCCTCAACTAGGGATCTCTGAACGTAGTTTAGTAATTAGTCATGCCCGGATAAATTAACCTCTTGCTGATTACAGAATATTCCAAGTGGAGGTTTCTGAGTGGTTGGAACAGCAACAACTGAGATGACCCAGTGCTGAAAAGATCCCATTCATCTCTAAGTGTACATAGATTTTTAAATGACATTTTAGTTTCACTTGGAAATACAGTTTGGCTTCACATTCGTATTACAGTATTAATTTGTATCCAGTAAAAACAAAAGTACCAGGAGATAAAGAAACGTGTACAACCTACCATATCCAAAACAGCATAAAACATCCCTGCATAAGCTTATAGCACCACTACTCTTCCCACAAAGCAATGTTTCATTGAAGGTTTCAGTAAACCAGGAAGGAAGGAAATACCAGAGACAGTTGGATGTATAGGTAACTCAAACTTGTGGGAAAACAATTCACCATTCATTCACCTCTGTTATACTACAGCACAGTCTCTACGTTTCATGTAGAGAGACAAAGATCGTTACCTTTGGTGAGAAAGCCCTGAAGTTTCCCCTATAGTGTCATTAGAGTGGACGCTCTTGGCCTGGCTGTGGGCAGAGCTTTTGTCTGAAGCTCTCCTCCTGGAGTCAGAGGATAACTCCTCCGATGGAGGTGAGCAGGAGCTCCTATGCTCTTCCACTAGAGTAGCATCACTCTGGTCTTACGCTGTGCCTGCAGAGGAAAGGAGTAGTTATACTGTGCAGCAATGGAATTTGTTAATTACAAAAACACAGCATGTGGCTATATTTTCTTCTGTCAAAGAGTTTATGCAAAATTATTTATTCTCACCTCTTTTTCTGCTAGAGTGCTTGGAGAAGGGTGAGGAGCCAGATGTTGAACCAGAGGAAAGATGAGGTGAGTGAATAGAGGAGTGAAAGGATGAATGGTGGGAGTTAATGCCTCCTGTGCTTTTGTCATAAGGAGACCTCCTCATCAGCTCCTCAAAGTGACTATTCACGCTGACATAGAAAGGAGAGATGTAAGGTCAATTACTCTTATGAAAATTTAGGATTTTGACACAACACAAAAAATTACACTTGAGAAGCAGGAGTCACAGAGTTTAGACTTTTTTTCCTTATAGAACGACTCAAAACAATTAATCAATTATCAAAGTAGTTGACAACTAATGGATTAGCTGATTAATCGTTGCAGCTCCACTCTTCATTCTAAGAAACCTACAAAGGAAAAATCTATGAACTCAGAGGGAGATTGCTGTCTGACAGGGCTGCATGCGCCTTCCTTTTCTGTGACATGAATGCCATCCAGTGGTCACTTTTAAAAGTGACATCCACTTTTTTTCCCCCTTACCTGCGTGAATTTGAGCCTCTCTTTAACTGGCCACTGGCTCCACTGCTATGTGATGACACAAAGTCATCTTCATAGACAGCTGCGTCTACAGGGCCATTTCCAGAGTGCAATGAATGAGCCGACGGAGAGTTCCTCTCACTCGCTACAGGACAACAACAGAGGAGAAATATTTATCATCTTGCCTTGCCTTACACTGTCAGTATGTTGTATGTCTTGTTAGCATTCACACCACAGTTTTACTATGACAAACATTCTCTGTAGCTGTGTCTGTGGTTACATATTCATAGAAGTTTACATAGACAGTAACATCAACACTCTCACTATTTCTCTACAGACAAGACACATTTTTTCTCATCACATACAATATGGAAACTTAACCTATTTTCCTTAATACAAAAGGTATTCATATGTAAACTAACCTTTAACATGGTCATGAAGGTTCTTAGTGAAAATGTTGATAACACTTAGAGGGCTTCCTTTGTTCAGCTCCTCCCAGGCTGCTTTGCTGCCATCCTGCTGTGCAAAGGGTGAGCTGAGGGCCGAGCACCTTGCTGCCTCCCTCTGAAACTCTGACAAGCGCTGGTAATCCCGTCTTTGACCTGCACAGTATTCCACTGCCTCGAGGCGATCTGCCAGTCTAGGTACATGATTCTTGGAAAGGTGAGGCAGGATGGCCTCATCCTCAGAAAAACTCTCTTCACTAAGAAGAGGTCCATCACTGATGGAACCAGCACTTGAGTCATGGAGATCAGTCCGATTCTTATCCTGGTCCTCTATAAATCCATATCCTATCCTTTGTTCCAGTCTATCTGTTCTCTCTACCTTTTCCAAGCCGTTAACGAGCCCCTTCCTGTTGAGAATGGGCCCTGTTACATCAGCAGAAGTTGTTTGTGGATTGTGAAAATTGCTGTGTGCACTTTTCTTCTCTTTCTGTCCCCTGAGGGCGTGTAGATTGCCTACGCCTGGAAGAGCTGTGCCATTGTATGAACTAGGACCTGTGCTAGTAAAAATCCTCTGGATCCTCAACGCTACATCATCATTTTCTGTGGCAGCTGCATTTGCCCAGCATCCATCATCAAGATTAGCTTGAGAGGGCCTGATAGTATCAACATCCATTGAAGTTTCTGTACCAAAGTTGATCCCCTCCCCGGCAAGCTTCCTTGCCTCACTCTCTATACGGTTGGAGAGGGACGCTGCTGTGGCCTTGATGGCCTCAATGCGCGACATCTTGGACCTCGGCCTTATGCAAGGTGCTGTTGCTGGCCGCTGGGTGTGCTTGACATCGCTGGCTGCTGCTGCAGTCTCCAGCCTGAGAAGCTGAGAGAGGAGACGGTCACCAAAAGGGGCTAACCCACTGGTGCTAGGACCAGTCGCAGGTCGAACCGCTGGGCTCAGACGGTCAGGCTGAAGCAAAGAGGAAACTCCAACATCCAGATCATTCCTGCAATAAAGGGAGCAACAAAGAATGAAGAAGTTAAGAGAGACAAAAAGGTGTCCACAGCTTGCTTCAAAACAGAGATCAAATGAAGCACAAGAGAGAACTGGAGAAAGCAAATGAGAGACCTTTCATTGTGAGAACCCAGAATTTATTTTTACTTGATATTTGTGCCTGCCAAATTTATTTATGCAGCATTAGCCCCTTTTACTCAGCCTTTACACTGTTACATCATTATCCCGCCCCACTGCTCTGTATACAAGGAACAATTCTGGAAATGAAGGACAGAAATGTCTCGACTTAAAGCCAACAGCGGAGGCAGTAACAGCCCAAATCTACGTCTTTGTCAAAGGGACAGCCAACAGGATGGGACCATGGATGGGAATGAAGTGACGTTTTGATGACATGTTATGCGTGTGACCCACTGCTGGGAGGTTTAAAAAGCAGCTAGAAACAGTTAGCGGCTAACTCAAAGTAGAACAGCAACCAAAAATGTCCATGAACTAGGGAGAGAGCTTTTGCACAAATGTATTTATCAGCCACATTTGTAACTGTTAATGGTACAGAACATAATGAAAAAGATAGAGTGTACACTTTAACTAGACGGAAAACTATGAATCAGAATAACAATCACTGAATACACACAAAGAAAGATGATTATTACATCTGTTTACACACCCTCATCTTTATTTCCAGTCAATTATCTAAGATGTTCTTTCATGCATGTAAAAAAGGAGCGGTGACTGTAAAAGCGCGCTTGTTTATTTTGTACTAAAAGGCAGAGCAATAAGGCTTCTGGGGCTGTTGCAAGGGGAGTTCATAAAAACAAACCATCTGAGAACAAACAGCTTCTCTGTTTGGTAAAGTCAGGTGATTCCCCAGAATTTATCACCCACACATTTTTCCAGTAGATAGCAGAATAAGTGTACTGTGCAGAGAATTGTTTGTTGTTTATCCGGGTCAGTAAACCTGAGTGTTTGTTATTCTGGACAGTGATAGAGGTGAGCTGGCAGTGTGCATGTGTGTACCTGGATAAAGGAGGAGGTGGCTGTTCATTTAAAGACCTGTCACTGCTCGAGGGGCTCTGTGGTGCCTCTAGTCTTTTGTTCTCTTTGTCCGACTCTCCTGACGGCTGGTACATCGGTCTCTGTGGTGGAACACAAGTTAAAACACGTTTTAAAAAGTATTTTTCCCATTTACATATGTGATAATTTAATTAATTTACTTCACTTGGTTGGTCATTCTACACAATATAGCTTCCATTTATATAACTAAGGTGACCATGTGTCATGCGTATGTACAATACCATTTGAATAGAAGGAGCAGCAGGTTGTGTTTGTGTGGCCTCCTCGCCCAGCTGTGCCTCCTCCAGCAGCAGCTTATTGTAGGTCTCCTGTAGTCTCTTTTGTACTGGGGCTACAGGTGCCTCGCTGGGAAGGGCCGCTGCTTTAGCCACTTCCCTTTGTTTCCTGTAGAGCTCCTGCAATCTTTGATTTCTCCTCTCTGCCTCCTCCCTCAGTGCCCTCTTCTCTTCTGCTTGACGCCTCTTCCTCTCCTCTTGTTGCCTAGAGATGTACTGGCGAACAGTGTCTGCATCATAGTGTCGCTTCTTGTGCCCCGTGTCAGCAGTCTCTGATCGGTGTGCAGTGGGGCTGGCGCTTCGGCAGCCTCTTGAGGAGCTACCTGTTGCGGCTGCAGTTCCCCAGACAGAGACTGGAGTCCTTGTTTGTGACCCTGATCCCCCTCTTCCTCTCCTACCACCGCTCCCACCCCGGGATCTTTGCCTGGCTCTCTCCTCCCTCTCAACTGCTTTGCACTCCAGTTGAAGGTCATCAAGTATCCCCTGGATGTCTGCTGACAAGAGGTCCGTGTTAACACCCACTGGGGCTTTCCCCCGATCTGCAGATGAGGGAGTGGATGGGGTTGTGGAGTGGCTTTTGGATTGAAATCCACTACGAGGTCTTTCTGTGCTGCTAGGCCGAGGCTGTGGGTTTGATTGTGAGCGTGGTTGTGAACTGGAGCGCTGACGGGAAGCTGGTGGACAGTGACAGAAGGAAAAATGTTACAGTTGGTAACTGGTAATGAACTTGCTAACTTAAGCATACACTTGATACTAGTGCCCCCAGCTAAATAGCGTCAATGCTAAACTAAGGCTAAGTTCAGATCTGCTCAAATCTGATCTTTAAGACAGACAGTGCACTGTTATTTCAAAGTGGTCAGATCAGATCTTTGTGTCTAGACATCACCAACTTATCTGCATGGGTTGCTGTGGTAATGACGTAGGCATCAGTAACTATGCAGCAACACTGGTGACACTGCTTTCCAACTCGGAAGCATGAGAAATGGAGGTCCATCATTTCGCCCTCCAAACAGTTTCTTTTAGCATTCGTTCCGCAGACTATTGTTCCAAATGTTGTCATCTTTAATGTTCTGCAAGTAGCAGAATCGATCTGTATTTCTGTCACTCTGAATCTGACGTTATCATCGTGTGATGTGTTCAAAGACAATCTGAAAATTGATATAAGTGGCCAGAGAGTCCGGACTGAGACGCATCTGTGGAAATCTGACTGGCATTGTATTTCAAACCAAAATGTGGTTTAGATCAGATTTGCAAAAAGTGCATTTCATGTGTTTTTTTGCTGTCCAGACGTCCTAAAATCAATCTGGATGCAATCTGAAAATACCAAAAACAATTAGGGCTGGCAGTCTGAACAAGGCCTAAGATGTCTAAGTGGAAGCTGGTTGATAAAACACTGAAAATTTCAGATTTCCTTTCACTGTTGGTCCTTAATCAGAGGTATAGTGTCTGAGCAGTCTTTAAACTCTTCTTCTAACCAGCAGTGGGGTATAAAATCCTTTAAACTCTTTATCTATGATCAGCATATTTAATAAACAGGTTTGTCACAGCTAACAAAACACTGGATGTTCCGACAAGTGACTGCAGCAGATTAAAACAAAAAAACTCCAAAGCTAAAGCGCTAGACCCAGACAGAATACGCACACTAAATGAGGCTTGGGGGTCACGCTTGCCATGGCAACTCTAATCTCGGCCAAATTGAAAACTCCTATCTAGCTTTTACAGTATCTAATCCAGACAGTGTTTGTTCCAGAACATGGCTGCAGTGAGCTTCTCTCTGCCCCGCTCTGCCATTCCCCAGAGAGCATGCAGCCCGCACAGGGGGCAACCTCTGGAAATCAGGCCATGTCTAATTGTGCACCCAACCAGAACAGCCAGTCAATCTCAATTCCTTCCGGTCAGTGGTACCCAGTACAGATTCAGATAGCAAAAACAGAGATGGATGCAGAAAGTGTGTGAGTAAGAGAGTGTGAGAGAGAGTCTATGGCTGGGTGTGTGTACAGCAGCAGCCAAAGCCTCTTTATTTATTGATATTCTTTGGCAGGCGCTGTTGCCAGTCTAACTGTGGGTCCCAGACATGCAAAACTAGAGATACTCATTTTATAACATCTTCCAGTTACATGGATATACGCCATTACATGTAATAGCACCCAGTGCAGAAAGGTATGCTTAATTTTAGAGGTGAAAGTTTTACAGCAAAATTAGAAAACAGATGAAAGTAAAACGAGGAAACAACATGTCTGAGAGGTGGGGGAGGTGGAAGGTAGACGGTCAAGAGGAAATCCAAATTCACACTTTGTCTTTTTCTACATGCCACTGGACGTAAATAATGCAGAGAAGACACTCTTGATGTTAAGCAGACACATGTTGGGCGGCTGTTTAAACACTTGTAGAAAGCTAATTACCTTTTCTATCTACGTCCTTTCTACCTCTTGACACGCTGGTTAATGACAGTATGTCAAGATGAGCAAGACCACAGGAGAAATGTTTACATCAGAGATGCCTGTTATGAGCAAGCTAAGTCAGCTGTTTGAATCATGAAATGTAATATAAGATAGGGGTGTAGTGGCATGTATAGAAGGGTAAGAGTTGGGGTCTCCAGGTCCCACCTGTTCTGCTCAGTCTGTCAGCCGGCTGGGGTCTGTCCTCCTCCCTAGGCACCTTTGGAACTGGACCCAGTACCATCTTTACCAGCTTTTGGCCCTCCCGCCATGATGCAGGGCTAATCACTGCAGTGAAACAGAACATTATCACCTTAGATGCTGCCAGTGAAGAGCAATGCAATTCAATCGTGTTCATGTTGACCTCATGTAACACGAGGCATGTGCTAGCATATGGAGACATGCCAACACTGCAGCAGACTCACTTGAACATAAATATACACACACATTATAGAACGGAAGAGACACAAGAAATGCGTGTGATAGACATGGTGCATCACCATAAGACCAATTTAATGGTCTCTCCTTGCAATATGAAGTAAGACATGACAGCCTCAGCTCAGTTTAGTTTTTTCAAGTTACTGAAGTTGCAATGTAGAAGAGGTGATGAAATTCAAGAACTTGTTTTTGTAGTTTGCCCGAATTGCCCCAACGTACATTTTCCTCCTTACCCCTAGTAATTATCTGGCAGAAAAATCTGTTTTTATATCACACAGTTATTCCTGCCAATCTCTGCTGCTCAGTTTTCTGCCAGCAGCCCGGTACAATGAGTGTGCGTAGAATCACATTTGTGGTGCTCAGAGCATTGGAAAATTACATTGCAAAACCAGCACTGTCTCTTTACGTGGACTAATCTCTAGAGCTCTTTTCACTGTGACTGTACTCCACCAAAGAGCAGTTCCTGGTAATGAAGCTGTACATCCACTAACCAAGCAGCTGTTTGTACTGGGTGGATGAGTGAACTGAACCTGGCCGCAGATTTCAGAGGGCTATTTATAGTGCTGTGCCAGCACGAAACAGAGACCAGCCGGACTTTAGTGACAACACAAAAGTTGGAAGATACCAAGCACTGAGTGAATGAGAGCTAGAGTGCAGCAGAGAGATATTTTACAGTTAGCTTCCAGGATATCTAGATTTCACTTTTTGGTACTGTACTGCATGTTTCAACTGTTTCTGCAATGACACTGAATCATTGATTGGGATGATCGTGCCAAACTAATAACATTATAATATCGTTCCTTGTGCACAGGTCTCCACAGAAGATAGCTCTCACTCATATTGATATGTGTCTTTCAAGCATCTTTGTGAATGGGGAGCGGGCACTTTTCTCAGCTGTTAGAGGTCTCCTATACCCAGGGTCCAGCGGTATGATTCTTCTATGTGGGTGTTTGTATGCTACACAAACTGCATGTCAAACATACTGAACATTTCTACAAGGATTAGATTCTTAGCACGGCTTAAGAAGCCAGCAGTGTCTCTGGTTCATGTACTGGAACACACACAGGCCTGGTATGGAACAAGTGAGCAGATGGAAAGAGGACACTGAATATTATAGTCTGAACGCTGGTTTCTGCGGTCTGTTTAAGGAATTTAGTCACTTATTTTTACTATTATTATCATTACTTATTTACTCCTTTATTTGATGTTTACCCTGCATGTAAACAACGTTAGCGCTGTATGAGACTACAACACTCTCACTGTGTATACACTTGCCAAAACACCAACATACTACGAAATCATGACTGAACTGACATCGGTGAGAGCCTGCAGGCAGTGTAAAATAACAGCAAAATCAATGCAAATATAAACAAGGGAATAAAGACAGATATGAATTATAGAATAAAGCAGCCTTTTAACGGCAGAGATGTCACAGTAGCAAACCCAGTTGAGAAAAACCTTTTAAGTACATCGATAGTTCAACATTCGAGGCTCTTGGTTTTGGACCACGTGCACTGACCCATGATAAAATCCTGTCAGACTGTTCCACATGCTTAGCTTCCCAACAGTCACTAATTAAAAATAGATCAGAGGCAGGGTTGGCCCTCTTACATAAAAAAAAGATTACTATACCTGGTTTTGCATTTAGTTCAGAGGAAGGGGCAGCTCTGTGGACCTTCCTAACTGGTTTGGGAGGCCTCCTCTCTTTGGACCTGTCTGCTCTCTGTTCCCTCTGCTGTTGATGTCTGGATCTGGTGCTCTCTGTACACAGATGACACATGCAGAGAATAAGCCACAAACAACACAAGCTGACAAACATTTCTAAATTGAATCAAAAGGTGTCAGCTGGCTTAAAAACAAGGCCTGTGCCTGGGGTAAAAAAAATCTCTGAGCATAAAACATGTTTGTTAATGTGAACCTCCTCTATAGAAAACAGCTGCTACAGTTAGTTATTTGTGCCTCTGACAGATCAATGCGACTCCAGGCCATGCACTGATGTGCAATGCAGTTTTTCAGACAGCTCTCTATATTCAATACCATAGGGCATTACAACCTGGATTAAAGCCCTGGAACATACAAGGACCCAAGCATGATAGAGATCACCCATCACTGCTGTGTTCCACATAAACCTCAGTTCAGGACCACAGCAACAAGCTAAACAAAAAAATATCTTTGACATCATGATCATATCAGAAAATATTACAAATATGGAGTGATAGCAACAAAAACAAAATGTTTGTGTCCAAAACATACCAGCAAACTGTCGTGACAGGTCTCTGTATATTTCCCTGCTGAGGTTGTGAAACTCGTCCTCCTTCCAAACTTTCCCATCAGGAGTGCGGATCTTTGTCTCAGTACTGTTAAAACCTGGGAGTAAAAGGATTAATGATCTATGCTGTAGCATCCTGATTCCTATTATATGGCTAAAATCTGTATTCTCAAAACACCAAGCTATCACTTCACATATTCTTATCTCTTTATTTAACAAAAATTCAAATAAATGACAATTTTGGATACCTTTGTATATTGGTGCAGGTGGCGCCGCTGCTACTTTCCGTATTTTGGCTGTGGGCATGTTGCTAGTACCAGCATTGCTACTTCCCACAGCTGCCATAACGGGCTGTTCCAGAAACCCCAGCAGCTTTTCCCTCTCTGCAGCCTCCTCCAAATGTTGTCTCTGCCTCCGAATACGCTCTTTGAGCTTCTCCAGCTTATCATCAGGCTGATGACGCCTTAGGTTCTA
>JAPZEB010000021.1:19546721-19560723 GCA_029783705.1 Chaetodon striatus
ACCGGTGATGTATTCTGTAAATGCTGCAGGCCTCAGTGGTTACACATGAAAGATGAAGACAACAGCACATCATCATTGCTGTTGCCACTGTGTGTGTGTGTGTGTGTGTGTGTGTGTTTGTGTTTGTGTGTGCATTGTGTTATCAGTGGTTATCTGTGCCGGGCTGTGCGTACCGTTCGTACCGGCTCTATTATCGGCAGGAGTGTTTACAGACTTGGACACAGTGTGTGTGATCCTCATTTCTTCTGATCACAACCTGATTGGAGCACACTGGCTATGCCGCTGGCCATCCATAAAGTGTCCGCCTGACTTCATTGCACACAGCTGCAGTTGGAAAATTGCCTGTTTACAGCAGTGTCAGTGTTTTTATTCCTTACACACAAAGCACAAGCCTCATTATTTTTCCACCGGTACAAAGAACGGGGTTCAAGGTTCTTGTTTTAGTTGAAGTCTGCATGAAGCATTCTGAGTGTAGCAAGACCAAAACCAAATGACTTTTTGTGAGCGGCATGGCTCTTGGAATAACAATTTTGATCGACCACTTTGGACCTGACTGAAATATCTAAACAACTGGTTCTTGATGGACTGACTTTAAGTTTTATAAAGGCATTCCTGGTCCTCAAAGGATGAAGCCAGCTGACTTGGTGACCCCCTGACTTTACCGTAGCGCCACCAGGAGGGGTACATTTATGGTTTCTAATGAAATGTATGGGCAGTTATTTGAGAGATTGATGTTTCATCTTGCACAGACATTCATGTCCCCCTCAGGATGAATTTTAATCACTCTGGTGATGCCTTAATTTTTTATAGTGCCATCATCTGGAATTTTCATTTGTCAAATACTTTGGTTTGTGATCAAATACTTGCAAAGCTAATGACATTCTCATTAGCCTCAGTTTAAAAGCCCCGACAAAGACTGACAGTGGTTGAATCATGTTGGCTTTTTTTATAATTTAACCCCTAAAACTGAAAGGCTTTTTAATATTTGTTTTCTCTTTGATATCCTTCTCAAATATTTTGGAGTGCCTGCCTGTCTGTTAAGCCTAAATTCTACTTTTAGTGCAAATTAGCAGATATTAGCATGCTAAAATAAAATTTGTAAACATTTCGCTCAAAGCACTACTTTGACAGATGACAGATTTACGAGTCTTGTTAGAAAGATCCTGTGTTCATCATTTCACTGTGGCCGTAGTAATTTTGTCAAAAACCTGTTAAGATACTTGCTCATTCAGTATGAACACTGATTTGGCAAAATGTCGGCACTAATCTAACTTTTTCAGCAAGGTAAAGCTGATAATCCTCAGAACACACAGTTTACACTTTGCTGTCTTTCTGTTTTTCTGTCTTTTCTTTTTCTCTAGCATTTTTACAGACTTCACTGTCAGAGAAAATCTATAACTGGGTGTCCTTCCTCTTTTTAAAGAAGTAACATTTGAAAAAATAATGTGTGCACAATTTGATCTGTGCAATTTCTTACTTCCATGTCTGGCTCTTTTTAATAAAACTCACGGCTGAGTTCACAAAGACTGGATTATGGCCACTGATAGCTCCATAAATTGTGCATCACTTGCAACCGCTATCTGCCCTGTCTCAAGGTCAGATCTAAAAAAGATAATACATTATGATATTACAGAGCAGACTCACCCATTACATTTTGCAGCTGAGTGCAAGTTTCCCATTTTTTGAATCTTGCCTTCGGGCAATGAACACAGAAGGTAGAACAACGACAGAGAGAAAAAGAAAAGAGAACATTTTCAGACCACAATCCACAGATCCCTAAAGATGAGTTGCAGAGGAATTCCTTAAAACTTCAGGAAAGGAATTTGATCACTGAAAAGTCTGGGCGTGAGACCCCTTATAAATGCCCTTCAATTAAAACCAACTCTGTGAAGATGGAAAGAATTTTACTGCAGCTGCAGGTGGCTGTTAGTGCTAATCTTTCTGAATTGGACTGTTTTTGCAATGAGGCTTATTTGCATATAAAGGATTCAATTGTGTGCCAAATGTATGTATGCAAATAGCACAGGAGCACTGAGACGCTATCTGCTTGGTAGCACAGTTAGGGCTGCATTTCATTCTGTGTGGGTGCTTTGAGAATTACACTGTCTCTTTTTGTCTTATATGTACAGATTTAACGCCCGCAAAAGCCGCACAGTCCTTTTGTGAATTCGCCCTTGAGTGTTCTGTGAAGCTGCTCTGCAGAGCTGTGAAGCAATAATCTTGTCAGGGAAACAGTGCCACTACCTCTGGTTTCAGTCTGTCTGCTTCCCAGTGTTTGTCTGTCCACACAAAGCATTAGCTCTGAAAGAGTGTCTGCACATTGCTGCCCTGGGAGAGCCTCACACATCGGTTTATTGTCAACCTGTTGAGCTGCGAGTCAGACGCATATTCAGGAGGGAAGGCTCAGGGATTTTGAAAGTCCATCACTTAGTCAGCCAGCAAGTCCGCCACCGGCTCATTCACACATTCTCTCAAACTGGGGGAGCGTGTGATTGATGTTTCAAACAGTCGTATAATTGGACAGCAAGTCATGCAATCTAAATGTCATGCAAGCCTATTTGTTCATTCATATCAGTTTCACAAGATTTGCTTAAGGGGCTCGACTGCAGTCGTAGGTTAAATTTGGTTTTATTTCATTCGTCCTCATTCTTAGAGCTACAGTTACTCACTCATGCTCAGTTTGAGGTCAATGGACGATTTTCCTAAAAGGTCATCTTTGGCAGTTTTGCTTCTTCCATCTATGTTTTACTACTGAAGGTTTGACACTTTATTAGGTCTGACCCTTTCTAATTTCATCAGTACACAACTAAAGGAGAATCTGTCTCTCCTTGTATCTGTCTCCTTCTCCTTCATTATTGTCTCCCTGTCAGAGTCAGACAGACACCCAGCACAGTGTAAATGTCAGAGCTGTTTGTCATAAGTGAATTATTAATGATGACACGCTGAAAAGCCATTTTCCGTGCCACAAAACCATGTGTCTGTCAAACAATATGCAGAATGGAGAAGGCGGCGATACTGAAGGAGAATGTGTGCCGAGGGAAAATTGTAGAAATGTTTGTTCACTTGCACACTCTATAATAATGTTTTCATTTCATTCAAGCCAGCATATTTGTTTTATGACAAGGATGTATTTGTTTGTGCTGCATTAAGGGCGGAGAGCTTCTCATTAACTGATAAAATGATATACTGCTGTGCTCAGTTTCACACTCAGCCTCCCTTGTTTCTTTGTTTGCTGTCTCTCTCTGTCTGTCTGCCTCTGTTTGGATGGCAAAATGTTGCAAGCTGACACTGCTGATGACCATCACAGAGATAGAGAGAGATCATGAGTTACCAGGATGTGTGATCTGTCAGGAGATGATGGTGTCCAAGTTTGACTAAATGTTGCTCTGGGGTGTAAAATGAAGACAGTGAAGAGATGTGATAGAGTCTAGGAGTGCGGCAAAGGCAGACAGATACAGAGGGAAGTGGAATGAAACTTTTTTTTGACAGAATTTTTTTGTGCGTACGTGTGTGACCTCATGTTGCTTTCTCATTTGTGAGCGCTTTAAAGCCTGCGAAGAATAACATTTATTTTTTATTGCTGCAATTATTGCATAGTCATTGCTCTCTATGGTTTTGATTATTAAAGTTGCCGCAAAGATTGATGAAACTAGTTAGTGTTTAGAAATGGATTTAGTGATGCATATGGCATTATCACAAATATCGATATGATTCAGGCTGGGGACCTTTTTGCATGCCATCCCTTTCTCTGTCTCTCTGTCCCTATGTACCTGTCAGTCTCTATTGTCACTATCAATAAAGGCAAAAATGCCAGCATTGCTTTGAGCTAAACGTCAGCGTACCAACAATGACAATGCTGACATGCTGATGTCAAGCAAGTATAATGTTTACCTCTGAGATCAGCATGTTAGCATGCTAACATATGCTAATCAGCACTCAACACAAAGTACCACTGAGGTTGCTAGGGTTCGTGAGGTTAGGGTTAATGTGATTAGTTTTGCAGGTTTGGAAATGTACTTGCCTCGGATGTTTTATGTTCTCTGGCAGATGCGTCTGTTCCCCCTCCACTTTGGACAGATTTTCAGCAGCCTGAGACGTGCTGGGCCAATCACAACCATTTATCTAATACAAGGCATATTTGAGACGAAGACCATAAAAGAGAGCACCATTGAGGCATCTTTCGAAAACAACTAAGATGGTGACAGCTGATGTGGAACTTTCTATTGAAGATGCTATGCATCAGTATTGAGCAAACTGGGTGGTATTTTTTTTACTAAAAGAGGAACAATCAACTGCACTTAAAGGTCCAGTGTGTAGGATTTAGATAGATTTATTAACAGAAATTGAATATAATATTCATAATTATGTTTTCAATAGTGTGTAATCACCTAAAAATAAGAATTGCTGTTTTTGTTACCTTAGAATGAGATGGTTTTACTTACATACAGAGCAGGTCCTTTTCCACAGAGTCTGTCATGTTGTTCTACAGTCTTAAAACAAACCAAACACTGGCTCTAAATAGGACCTTTCACGTCTTCATGTCGATCACCATAGTTTTCCTACACGTTTGGCACATGGGAAAACTTTAATTTCTTTGCAGTCTGCAAACTCACAGCTAGATGCCACCAGATCTTAAATTCGACCTTTAAAGCTTTTCTTAAGAAGAAAGATGTGTTTGTCGTTCATTTGACAGGATTTGACAACAGTTTAGTGTACCGACTCGAGTGCCAGCTCATCCCTGCATGCTGTAGTCTGTAATTTGTCCGTCACTCAGCCGTTATTTTGCTCCCACTCCCCCAAGTTCTACCCTAATGTGCTGTGATTGGCCATCCACACTGAGCGGACCTGGTCACTGGTTGCTCAGTGTGATGTCACATGTTAATTACCCGTTGATAACGCCCCTTGGAAATCAAAAAATGACCTGAAAGGTTACAGCCTAATTCACAGTCGTGATTTGCTCTGGCTATGTCAAGCTAGATAGAAACTAAAGTATAGGACAAATTAAAACTTTGACCTGAGGATGGAGCTAGATGAAAAGGTAAGAGACTACCAAAGTGATTACATTTCATGCCGAGGGGACCATGAACAGATCAGTGTCACTATTATGTGATTAAATTAATAAGAGACATTAGTCCCGAGCTCAACGCCCACAGTGGCCTATATCTGGCTCAACATCAAGGATCATCTGTGTGTCCCCATTTCCCTGTTCCCCATTCTTTCAGTATTACAGCCTTAAATGTTACAACCATGCATCTCCGTGCTCGTGCCCTGCTTTACTGACACCAGCTATGTCTCCTTAGGGCGCTCTCTATGAAATATGGCCTCCGGTCTCCGGTCCTCCCATTCACATAATGTTGCCTGCTCTCTCATATACACTCGCACATTCACATTCAGATTGACACATTGCAGAAAAAAACGCACACATTTTGTGCAGCTCTGAGTCGAAATGCATATGGTTTGCCGGCACTGGCACTTGCAAATGTAGAGCATTTATTATCTGTTTAATAATTAATAAGACCATAGATGTGCTGATAACTCACTTGCTACAAGCAATATCTTGAAATAATGTTTCAGGCTCTGTGCTGGATGGATTTTTATGTTTCATTTTATATTTATTTTAAGTGAGTGAGCTCTAAGAAGCGTAGCTGTCTTAACTGTAATTCTGGGAAATAAAACAGAAGGCTGCCTAAGGAACATAAAGCTTGATTCAAGTTACTCTGAACACTTGATTAAGACGACCATTATTTATCGACCTAGAAGCATCTTCTATCAGCCACTGTCAAAATAAAAATGAATTCATGGTAGATAATTACTTTAACTTGATTTACTCCGGAAGATTTACTCACTCGACAGATACATTTTACTGAGCGGCTGGTTTGCTATACAGGCTGAAGCCACTCTTTGTGATGACCTCCTGCTCTGCTCTATGATATAAAACCATTTAGCACAGGAAGCGATGTGACCTGTCAACCTGTCCACACGCACACAGGCAAATAAAACACCCTTGTGTAATGATGTTTGGATAGAGAGGTGACACCTTAACCCCCCTTTGAAAACAGGAACATGCTATCAGCTAACATGAGGAAGGAAGTGATTTGAGTCTTGAATGTTCCTATTGATTGCCAGGTTGCAAAATGTCAAGTTATAAATAAGAAATCAAGTCAAATCATCGGTTCCAGAAACATTTATTTCTACTGACTGAGTCGCCATGATGCTGTGCTAGAAAGAACAGTCACCTCCTGGTAGATAACTGGACACTGATTTCAGTTGCAGGGATATGTGAAAATGGCAAACTTGCCTTTTTTTTTTTTTTTTTCTTGTTGCCATTTTCAGCCGTAACTGCAACATTTAAAACATAGTTAAACATGGTGGTGCTATCTATCTACCTATCTGATGTTTCCGCTGTGCTTATTTTATGCACTGTGTTGCTTTGTTAGCACAGGGGATGGGGGCGACAGCAAAATGTGTTTTAGCCACCTAAAGAGACAAATTAGTTTGCGTGTGCACTATATTTGGAATATTTTCAGCACTTTACCTTACAGACAAACCAATTGCGACAGCAGTAGACCAACAGCTCTTTGTTCTGTGAAGTAAAATTACTGTTTTTGTCAGTGGAGTCTGGTGGCTTTACGATAAGAGCTTCAGTCCCCCGTTGGAGAGGGCTGTCTGGTGGCAAGGTAAGGCATTGAAAATATTCTAAATATAGCGTACACTTGAACTGATATGGATTATTTTGCATGGGGAAATTTTTAGGTGGCTAAAAAGTAACCAACTGAGGCAGTGTTTGCTTCGGGCAGTTTCATTTTTGTATTCACATGGATGTATAAAGAGAACTGGATACAGCGTTGGAGGTGGGCCCCTGTTCATTTGTAGTTGCTCAGTGGTGCATGAAGCCAAAAAAGCGTGGTTTACCTGGTACGAAATCACCCGTATCTTCGGCACTGTGGGGCTCACAGAGCAAGTGCACTAGAGACTTAGGGTGGCGGAGTGTGGCCAAGCAGCTAAATTCCGGTTTAGCTGTAACCCGAATGGGGATTAAAATGATTTAATAAAACAGCTCTTCTAGACTTTTGAAATGTTCTGGGACCAAAGGGATCAAATCCCAAGTGAAACTAGTCATTTCACCTGGGTTGTGATCCTCAGCATGAGTCTATCTACTGATTTACAGACATCTCTTTCCCAGTGTAAGTCTTTCAGGGCCCCATGGCATCACATAATGGACCTGGAAATTGTAGTTCCACATTTGACCACCATGTAAGATTGGCTTTAGAGCCTGGCGCCATTCCTGGCACAGGGCTGTGTCTAAGCAGGGGTTATTGTAAACAAACGTCATGGTTTGGTTTATTGAAAAATGTAATTCCAAATAACAGAAACACGTTAATTCTTAAAATTCCTTTGCTTCTTGGGGAAAACTTATAATTTATACCTTTATGTCAGGAGTTAGTTGGAAATGTCCACTTAAGTGTGAAAACAGTTCTTAGTGCTCCTTTTTTTCTATGTCCAGAGCAAAGCTTTAATATTTACCAGCTGTGTTGGAAGACTGTGTGTGTCTGCATACATGATAAAACTGGCTTAGCTGTCATGTGCTTCTCTGGACATTAAAGTCCTGACACTCTGAGGAGGATGAATGTGCACCCGGTCAGAGACCTTGAATTCACTCCCCTCCGTTAATTCAAAGCATCAGATTTAAATATCAAAGATGATTGTGCTGTGCTCTGAGAGTTCAATGCTGTTAGCTTATTGGAGCAAATACTACCTTTGTAGTGCAACTGGATTTCTGTCAGCCACTGATGCTTTCAAGCCAAATGGGCTTAGCAGGGGGCCTAAGCTATATCTAAATTGCCTTTTTTGGCCCCAGTTTTTAGATTACAATTCAGTGGCAGGCTGGGGAGTATGTGGCCAGCATCAAGATCCACACATTAGGCGTTGTTGGAGAATAATATGCAGGGAAACAAGCCAGAGACACGCCTGAAGTGAGTGTGCGAGATATTCATCACATCCATTTCCACCCCAAAACCAGAGGGAGCCCAAATGTTGCAGCTGCATGACTTATGTTGCTCCAGGAGGGGAGTAGTTCTGAAAAATGGGGGAGAAGGATGCTGGGTAAGCAAACTGAGTAGTTATCAATATCCAATATAGAGGCAAACTGCAACTTCAACGTCTTGTCTGTGACCCCTAGTGGAGCTGCTGAGAACTGCTCACTGAACAGACAGGCTCATGCATGCATTCATGAGACAAATGGATGGTGTTTTAACCCTGAGAAGTAATTGTTTGTTTATATCATGATGTCATTTGAAATTAGTAAGCAAATGTGTTGAATAAAGCATCAAAGATCCACAGAAGAAGAGGAATAATTGAAATTGATTTTCTTGAGAATTATTCATGCAGGGGTACAATGAGATCAAGAAACTGCCACCTCCCATATTTAAGGCTCTTTTCAGGTTTAATTTGGCACACTGGACCTCCCTCTGCATGCTGAAACATTGATAAAGACAAGCAGCCGTCTGGACTGCAAACACACAGAACTGATGAATCATTCCTCCATCTTATTCATCTCAAGCCAAAGTTTGATTTGATCCTGCGCGTGTTAGATTAACGTTGTTTAGCCCACCAGAGGCCATTCATAATCCACAGTCTTAGTGATTCACTGCAGCTTCGGCTGAGCTTTACTGCACAGTATGTTTTGCAGATCAGAGCAGCTGCCACTTAAGAAGCCATTAGGTAATGATGTGGGGAAATACTGTCATGTGGAGTGAAAAATCAAGCATACCAAATCTGCAGCTGCTGGGATAGTTTTAGTAATCTGAGTAAAGCATCCACCACTCTACCAGCCTTCTGCTTATGACTAGCAGACCCTCACACACCTCTTTGATAAATTTATAGCTGCCTGTTGACAGTATTGATCTGTCGGGCTGCCAGTTTGATTATTAACACCCTTTTCATTCACTCTAATTTTGAGGCAGATAGATATATGGACTCATGGATGGTTTAATTTAAAAAGTAAATAGCTGCAGCACCAATCACTCACTGAGAAATCCTTATTCATGGCTTTTCTTGATTAACCCACCTGCTTCCTTTTTGCTGTGTATTATGATGGATTTCCATCATCGGGATATAATGGGCTTTTTTTCTCGGTTTTCCACCATGTTTCTGATCTCTAAACCATCGACCACTGCTGTGTAATAGAAACATTATCCAAATCACCTAAATGTAATTGACAGATAAAAAAAATTCTTCCTTTCAAATTACTTTCAGCTCTTCCATATGAAATTTGACAGTTGTACCCGTAGAGAAAATCCTTGCATTGCCTAAGGGGGCTGAAAATAGTAAATATTATGACACGTGAATCAGGCAGTAGAGCGAGGAGTACTCAAATGCAGACACAAACACACACACAGGGCAAACAGGTAGGATGAAGGAGAATTTACTAAAGGCAGTTGTCAGAAACAGGCTTATAAATTGGCAACAGGATGGTTGTTGAAGTCCAAAGAGTTGTATCAATCTAGGAGGGCACGACTGGTGAGCAGGTCAGGAGCGTGTGGAGATGGGCTGGTACATATGCTCTGAGGAGTAACTGGGGCAGGATGAGAAACAGTTGAGCAGGTGGATGTAGGAGCCAGGTGAATGGGACCGTATGGAAAGTGTGAGGGCATCTGGTGGATGGATGGAGAACAGCAGGTCTGGAAAGTTCCTAAGAAATGCATCATGGTACTGAGGGAAGTGAGAAATGGCTGGAGGCAGGGGAGGGAGGGGTTGACTGAGCACAATAAAAACAGCTGCTGTGACCATATATGGTTTTCACATGGGTCACAACCATGAAAAATATATTCTACTACTGTTAATTGGTTATATAAAGAAATGATAAACCGCTGTTGTCAGATAAAAGCATCAATTGTTACACATCCCCCGTACTCTCTTTTTGTCAAATTAGTTTCATCTTTGAGAACATTAAAATTGATGCAATTTCTGCCCTGTTAAATAATGTAGTACCTCTATATGTCACTAGATGGAGATAATTGCTCAGCAATCATAATTTCCACCACCCTTGCCTTTACTCAAGGAAAAAATATGCAGCATTTGACAGATTTTAGGACGCATAATGTGACAGTAGGGTTAGTCCACGTATAAATTAGTGTCAGACTGATATACAAAGCCAACACTGGCCCCTTAATTAAACATGAAATATTAGCTGTGATGGTGGCTTTTTTTGACAGGCATAGTACATTAAAACAGCCTGCCAAACCTGCCATAACGTTCAATCTTCTTTGCACAATTAATTCCTTCATTAACTGTTTGATTATGTCTTTCATAGCTTGATTCTTCATTTAAAGATGTAATGTTTCCCAGCTTTCTGTATCATTGCTGTGATGTATCACTTAGCCTCAAGAAACAGGTACGAAAAGGTACAATCTTTGAACTACGTGTAAACAAATGTTGAACCCCAATAACATTCAAAATCTGTCCCAAAGTCATTTACAGTTTTTTTTTTTTAAACTAGAAGGACAAATATTGGACAACAGTTATCAAAAATAATAAATTAGACTGTCATTACTATTTCATAGGTTTTTCCACAATGAACTCACGATTATTATGAGGGCATTAAAGGAATATTTTGACAATATTTAACCAGCTTTGTATCGTAGCAGTGTGGGTAGTATGATTACGTTAAACTTCCCTACCAGCGCCCAAATCTCTCTGACCATCTCTCAGCTCAAATCAGATTTCCACTGGCTCTAGGGCTGTTGCTTGAGCTACAGATTATATTTGTGCATTTTCGTATGCCCGCCACCACAGACACAGAGGGTATAGAATCAGATCGACACTATTTGGCTGTAATACAAGAATTTGTGAACATAAAGTGGGTGTCATACTGTTTCCTGTATTGTAAAAGCAAGGGCTGTAAAAAGTGAGTTGGTTGGTAAATGGTAAATGGTAAATGGTAAAAATTAATCATTTCTGATCAAATGTGAACCAAGATTCTGTTACTGCGTTTTTTTATTTCTCACCTCTGTTTTCAGAAACTTATTTTAACTTTCTGTTTAACCGTAATTAGAGATCGTTTGTTACCTGATGGATGCCAAGCTTGAATTACGTCACCCACCAACAGGAGTGTTAATTGGTCCAGTGGGATGCAGTGCATTCTGGTGGTTGTAGGTTTTCTACTGTTTGAGCAAACGTGAATGCCATAGCACTTTTTCTCTGTTCTCTCTGGTCATATAGCACCAGTATCAAAAGTTTCTACTTCATAGCTTAGTTTTATAAAATGGAAATCCTTCCAGCAGTCAAATACTGCTATACAATGCTTATCTTAACGTTAACTCAACAGTGTGCTGCACTGCAGTGTTTTCATCCTCTACTCAACTCCCTTGGGCCTCAAAAGCTGCGTAAAGCCTGTTTGAATGAATCTCTGAAATACATTTGGTCAGTGTACAGCTAATCCTCCTCTAAGTCAATAAGTTCACCGCAGCAGATCCAGAGGAGGAAAAAGACATAGCTGTCTGCAACTAATGCTGCAAAACCCTAATCCACTGCTCTTTATCTTTCTAAATTAAGTCACTTAAATTAATCGAGAATCTCAGTCAGCCGTATAAATGTCAGAGTTGTGTTATCTGGTCGTTTCTTGCAGCACACCGTTCACTGCCCAACTGTTGCTTTAACCACTTTAAACTTGCAATATGGCAGAAACCAGGTTAACAACATGCTTGTAGATGAAGTCGTTTGTCTGGAGACGACGATCATAACTCAGCCCTCCGCGGGGAACGATGATTTATATAGCTTATTCCATAAAATCTAGGGTTACGGTGACAGATTCATGGGGCTGAGAATAGGGGGCATGTCAGTTCAGTTGCTAGGAAACAAGTAGGAGGAAGACAACAGTGGAAGGCATAAATCTGGGTTGGGTAAAGAGAGAGAGGGTAAGACAGCTGGAGAGATAGAGAAGGGGGTGAGACAGAAGGAGTGCGAGAGACAGGCAGAGAAATCGTGCCACAGGGTAAATGTGTTTCATCATATTTCCTTCGGGCGCTGATCAAGGCCAGGAAAGAAATCAACAGTGCTGCTATTTCCATGCTGTGTTATTACAAAGAGATGACTATTGATTCTGCCAAACCCACTTATAATTATTCCTGTTTCTATGATCAAAAACACTTTCCCAATGTAAAGCACAGAAATTCAAACGGTGGTTCTTGTACAGCTCATCATTAACACACACCCAGGCACATGCAAAGCCACACACACACACGAACGCATAAGTCCTCTCATGTTCCAGCCATTTCCATCTCAATGAAGCTAAATATAGTCCAATCCCCCAGCCCCTTCATCTTGCCACATCAATAGGTCTGGCTTTGTCGTCTGTCTGTCCTTCAGTGTTTGCCTGGAGCTCTTCTATGTCATGTTGAATTCTGGGGTCTGGCCGATGGCACACTGACCCAGCACAATGGTTATTTTTGGGGAGCTTAATAGGTTCAAGATGTGTTGGGTTTTTGAGATTTGAGCATCACATTACATACTATACTAATGAGAGGTGTTGTTGCAGGTGAATGATATTTAAAATAATACATTTTTTAGTAGTAAATAATCAATACAGTTGTTGTAGCTGTGGCTCAAACCATGTGGCCGTCCACGTCTCCAACTGTGCTCAGAGCTCATTTCATTGAAAGTGTTCAGTTTTTACATTTGCCGGTTTGGTTATGTTTTCACTCATATTAATTAGCTTTGCAGACATTCAGCAGCATACATCAGCTGTGCAGACAGACTGGGTGAACAGATTGTTTTTGTGCTGATGCATTTCTCCACTTTCCAGCAGTCCATGATTATTTTTGTTTTAAGCCATATCTGTGAAATGATATGCAAAACCAGAATTGATTTCAGACCAAGCATAAAGCAAGTTTATTTATATAGCACATTTCAGCAACAGGGCAATTGAAAGTGCTTCACATACAGAGTGCCAGAGAAAGTTGTTAAAAAAAGACTTTTAAATGCAATTAAAACAAGACATTAGAGAGCAAAAGGACAGAAAATAAAAACAAGCTAAAGTAGAATAAGACAGGTTTTAAATACAAGAACAAAGTTACAGTGCTGTGTATCACAGAAATAATTATTTGATTTAGTAAAAAGCAGTGGCAAAAAGAAAAGTCTCTAGCCTTGAAAAAACTGAGGGTTGCAGCTTTCTGGGAGTTTGTTCCAGATTTATGGTGCACAAAAACTGAACACTGCTTCGCCATGTTTACTTCTGACTCTAGGGACACAAAGCAGACCTGCCCTAGATCACTTGCTGAGAGGTCTGGGTGGTTCATAGTGTAACAGAGGATCATAAATGTATTTTGGTCCATTTAGTGTTTCATAAACCAACAGTAGCATTTTGAAATTACTGTAATTCATTGACAGCCAGGATGCCAGTGTAAAGACCTCAGAACTCCACTGTCTTGAACTTGGTGAGGACTGGAGCAGCAGCGTTCTGAATGAGCTGCAGTTGTCGGATTAATTTTTTTAGGGAGACCTGTAAAGACACTGTTACAATAGACGAGTCTACTGAAGATAAATGCATGAATGAGTTTTTTCTAATCCTGCTGAGACATAAGTCCTTTAATCCTTGATTCTTAAGGGGATAGTAGGCTGACTTTGTAATTGTCTTGATGTGTCTGTTGAAATTCAGGTCTGAGTCCGTGACTACACTACGGGTGCTTTCACACCTGCCCTGTTTGGTTCAGTTCAATCAAACTCAAGTTCATTTTCCCCCTAAGTGCAGTTTGTTTGGGCAGATGTGAACACAGCAATTGCACTCGGGCGTGCACTAAAGCAACCAGACCAAGACCTTCTTGACGAGGTGTCAGAGCACGTTCTCACCACAAACAAACTCTGGTGTGGTTTGTTTGTGGTGAGAACGTGTTCCGACCTCGATCTGAACCAACTGCAGCCGCATTACTCATTGTTTGGGTTAAACATGAGCATGTTACAGTCCTGGAGGATTATTAATGTGCGCCTCCTCCTGTACTGCCTTAAT
>JAPZEB010000021.1:19599870-19632567 GCA_029783705.1 Chaetodon striatus
ACACCCTGGACAGGTTGCCGGACTATCTCAGGGCTGACATATAGATACAGACAACCATTCACACTCACATTCACACCTACGGACAATTCAGAGTTACCAGTTAACCTGCATGTCTTTGGACTGTGGGAGGAAGCTGGAGTACGCCGGAGAAAACCCACGCTGACATGTTATTTGCTTTCATATGTACCATATGTTATGCAATGGCAACATAATAACTTAAGCTAACAGCATTAGCCACACTTGAAACAGAAGTTTTCTTTAGGAAAGAATGTGTCAGCTTTAAGGTGTTTATATCTGACAGAGATGGTCTATGAGAGCTGCGTAAAGTGTGGCTCTTCATGTTGTTGGCACAGTTTGGAAATGCGCAAACAGGGACCACTCATTACAACGTAGGAATTCATCCTCTGTGGACACATGGTCATGGCCTTTCAGCAGCTGGTTCACCCTCTGCTGCCTGCTGCTCCTCTCCCCCTATCTGTTTCCTTATTTGCTCCTCATCCGTTTACTCCAGCTCAAATAAATATAGGCAACCATCGACTTTAAAAGCCTTGTCCACATCGCTAAAATCAGCTTAATAATCATCCATGGCATTGTAAATATTTTACATAACACTAAACAATGTTTTCTGTCCTCCAATGTGGCTGTGCTGCTGCCATCTAACTAAATACTGGACCACTTTCAAAAACCATTGTCTGTATCAGTCCCTTAGACACATATTTATTGGAAAGTAGGGTCCAGCTTGAAAAATACTGAAATTATCCTTTGAATTAGTTTCTTTTTTCTCCTTTGTTAAAGTTGTGTGGATTCAATCTTGGTGCATGTGGCTAAAATAACATAGCTGGAGTTGTGTCCGACCCTGTAGACCTCCAGTGGTAATTAACAGAGAGATGTGGTGTCCTCTTTGCTGTGTGAATAGAAAGATGCTGCAGCCATCAGTCTTTATTCCTCATTGGGTGTCAAAACTGGACTGTTTCTACTCTATTACCATGTCTAGCCAGGAGGGAGAGCTAACATGAGAGCTTCACATCAATCACACCAACCTTAATATGAGCCAGTGAGACAAATGCAAGGATATCAAGGCTTTTGCAGCCCATATATCTCAACATTTTGGTTTTATTTTTTTCTGCTCAGCTCCGACTGTCCTCCTGCCCTGACCATTATTTTGCCTTTTTCTCTTTGCTTTCATTTGCTGTAGTTTCCTCTACCTTTGTTTCCTTTTATATGCTTTCGATGCATTTCATTTTCCTTACTTTTAGTTCCTTTCCTCTCCTTTCCTCTCCTTTCCTTTCCTTTCATCTCCTTTCTTTTCCTCTTCTTTCTTTTCCTCTTCTTTCCTCCAGATATGTTCTGACAGTGTTGCGTGATATTCTTATCTCAGAGAAGCTGTCGGGGTGTGAACACACTGTCACTGTACCTGACTCACTGAAAGCTGAAACCACAATCTGTCTGATGTGTGTGTCTGCTTGTGTGTGTGTTGGTGCATTCATGTGTATGAACCAAATGTGCCACTACTGCATGTCTTTTAGCCAACAACACCGTCTGTCTGTTTGGCAGTCATACACCTGGTAGAGCCGGCTATCTCAAACTGTCACACACACACAGACACACACACACAGATACACAGACAGACCTGTCCTCTCCAATCTTATTTTCCATCTGTTGTCTGATCGATTGATGAGTTCAGACACAGCATGGGGTGGATATGTCCCCCTGAGCTGTTACCGTGGTGACGGAGGACCCCGCCTCAGGTTAGGCTGTCACTGGCTCCGGTCCTGCTGCTTCTCTGGTCAATGTCTCTACAATTAGACCAGACCAGGATAGATTTGTCTTTTCTTATAAGTCTGATGGGGGAATGTGCTTATGCACCTGCTTTTGTGTGTTTGTTTGTGTGTGACAGAAAAGGGAACAGGCAGAACGCTGGCAACACTTTTCTTTCACTTTTCAATAAACCTTTGTTTCGCAAATCAAAACAAAATGAACACATGAATATGTATGTGAATAAGATGAATACAGAGTGCGTAGCTAGTGACATTCAAATGACACCCTCAGAGTAAAAGTGGTGTTTTAACTGATCCTGAATTAAGTGAGTGAATAATGATGATGGTGTCGAAGAAATTGACAGTCTAACAAGCTCACTCTCTGTCCCCGTACGCCCTCCCTGTCTCTCCATGTTTCTAGTCATTATAAAGAGGCTGAGTGGGCCGTGAAACAAAGACTATGTCAAGGGCCTTTATGCAGTCTAGTCTGGTATCTGATCAGAGAAGATGAGGTGCTACACCGAGATGAAAGCGGTCCTGATGTTAACTGGAGCTCACGTCAAATTAAATCCAGTTCAGGTTCCAGTGAAAGTTACAGAACTGAAAAAGGTTGAGCTGAAATTTAGAAGAACCATTCTCAATGATGAACGGGCAATTTGTCCTCACAAATTGAATTTCAAGCAGACAACCCTTACGTGAGTTCAGTCTAACATTTTCCGCTGGAACAGGCTCTGGTAAAAGACCTGCTTAACAGAATACACGGGGAGCACGGTCTTCCCAGAACGTGAATTACTGTTGAATCTCCTCAGACAGAGTTCAGAATGAAATTACATGTTTCAGAGACAGACAGAGATGGAGGCGCAGCAGGTGTCAGTGCCGGGCAGGCTGCACTCTGGGTTTAAGACCTTGTACACTTCACAGTGAGCGAGGCAGACACACACACCCTGCACTGGATTCATTACAACTAATATTAAATGATGTGTGATGTCTAGAAATATTTGCCATGAAACTGTGGCACGCACATTATTGGGGATCTATGTGATTAGTCGGCTAGTCAGTTGCTACTCTCGCTAGTTGGCACCAGAAAAACTAACCAGTTTAACTTATTGTTAAACTTCTTATTATTTGGATGATTGCTTTCACCTAAAAAATTGTGTTGCAATCATCAGGCACATCACCTAAAGATTTATTTTCCTTAAGAATATTGTTTTCAATAAATGTCATCACTTTTTGTTTAGTGAGTTGTCATGCTTTGTAGGCTACTGTGCAATGTTCATAATGCATGGTGCAAAGTGCCAGACATTTCAGTGGCATTTGAATAAGATTCAAATGGCTCCTGTAATCAGACAATGTGTAACCATATAGATTCAATAATGTTAAATTCTGACTGTTTTCTAAATGGTCTCTTACTCTTAGACTAGTCAGCTAGTCTAGTTAAGTTTAAACATCAGGGAAATTAGTCGTCAGGAAGATCCCAAATGCAAACAAGAATGTCATTCCCTTGCAAAAGTAAAAGTCTTCTTACATCAAACCTTTAAGGGGCCATACACATCCACGTCTTTAACCACCTGGAAAGCACAAAATCGGGCGCTGGACGCTACTCTTGTGCATTTTTTTGTGCCAGCTTTCAAGAGCGTCTGAGGTTGCTAAGCAACCTAAACAAGCACCGTATCATAGCCTATTTACCTGACATCCTGAGTGCAGAGCTGATCTTCTTCAAGGTGCTGTTTATAAGTGTGTAGGCCTATTGTCCTTGGGACAGATGAAAAGCTCTTGCAGCTCTGGACTTAAATGATCAACTTTTTCATATTTGTCACAGACTGATATTTACGGAAGAAGGGAAAGATATCTGTCGGCTGTGATTGGTTGTTCCTCATCATATGACATGCGCTGTGTTCCAAAAGTTGAACTGGGTTTATCTCAGGACGCAGCCGTCGTGCCCTGAAAAGTAGATGTCCGGCACGTGTTGCCTCTGGTGTTGCTCTGGTATCACTTTGACATCACTCTGGCGTTAAGAGTGCGCCCGCCTCGTGTCTCCGTTAAAACAATGAATTTGTGGATGCAAAAACATGGCATGTATACGGCCCTTAAAGCAGCAGTGCAGCATTTTGGTAAATATGGTAACAATATTCAAGCAATGAGAAGAAACTTGGAAGTTTTGGCTTCAGCCAAACAGTCCAGCACATAACATCCAGTAGAACGACAAATTGTTGTTTTAACACTTTGGTTTTTGCACAGATAAAACAAACGAGACATAACATCTCAAATTGTGAACTTCAGAGTTGCTGGACGGCAGATATCGACAGGCTAGCTGTTTCTCCTTGTTTTCAGTGTCTGTGCTAACCAAAGTTAGCTGGCTGCTGGCTCCAGCTACATATTTAACATACAGACATAAGATTGGTATCATCTCCTCATCTACCGCGCAGCAAAAAAATAAAAAATAAGTGTATGTCTCAAATTGTCAATCTCTCCCTTGACCATAATTTTTATAAATCTGCTGTAGATAAGAATGTAAATACAATGCTCATATGAATCCTGATAAATGTGACTTCACAACATCTACTAACTAGCAGGGCACTGAGAGAGAGTAGAAATCTGCCAAGGCCAAATACCCCATCTCACAATGTTCACAAAAGTGAAAAATAATTTGTATCTGCCTCGTGTTTCAGATCAGCTCCAAAATTTAATTGCATTCTTCCCTACCACCAAGTTTCATGGAAACCCTCTGACAAACAAACAAACCAACCGAAAACACAATCTTCTCGGCGAAGGTAATAATTAAAGTCCTCACATGTGGAGAGACGTACAAAGCACTACTGTGGCTGCTTGTTACTTTTTCATTTGCTTTCTCAAACGCCATTTATGCGACACTGATTGTGCTGTTAAATCAAGTTAAAACAATTCAATGCAAATCAGTTTTCTCCTGAAGCCAGGCTAATTCAGTCATTTGTAAAGCCTGTTAGTAATTGTTGTTTTTATTGCTCATTGGATATCAGTAAATGGGATCCTTTATAACCACTCTCTGTGGTCCTCCATACACCAGTGAACAATGCTAAAAAAAACGGCCCATGGTTGAACCTAATTGCTGTGATGTACGGGTTGAACCTTGCAATTGTTGCTAGATATACCAACCCAGCCATTTTTCTTCACCTTTTCTATTTTCATTTAAAATAATTACTTGTTTCTGGTGCTGAATAAAAATCACTGGGGAGATGCAGTATTTATATGGCAGTCAGTTTTTGTTTTAACCAGCATCAGATGTCTTCTGAGAGGCGTCAGAATCAACCACCAGAGTTGTTGGCAAGAGAAAAGCGTGTGTTCTGTTACAGCCACAGTTTCTCTGCAAATCGTCAGTTGTTTTTTTTTACACAGTCCATATGGGAGTCTCAAGCGGAACTAATTTGGAGAGATTGTTTTTGGACATTTTATGATACCAGCTAACACCCGTGTCTCTTCTCTTTACTTGGTTACAGGCCAAGGATGTTGAGCATTATTGGAGCGAGTGCGGTTGACAAGCAGCTAGATTGAATGGATGAGTGTCCAGAGGGGAGGGATGTTAAGTGTACCAGAGAGAAATTCAAGAGGCTGCAGGTAGTTTGAAATATCTCCAGTATTCAGTGAGCCATGGTTCCATGTGGCAGAAAATGAAGTGAAATCAAAGACCAGAAAAATTATCTGTTGTGGAGTTTTAATTTGAATTAGTGCAGTAAAACAAGATAAACACAATGTAGTCAGACAACAAATTTCACTTAGCCTCAGTTTTACACTTAATATTGGCTTAAACCAGCACTGACACAGATATTAAAGGGATAGTTTGGATCTTTTTAAGTTGGGTTGTTTGAGGTACTTAGGCAATGTTTTATATACAGTAAATGTGAGCTGGCACGCCTCCAGTTTGGAGAAGCAAGTTTCTAAGCTAAAGCTAAGCAATGTACTGCTGTAGACGGGGTCAGCAGCAAAATGTATTTTAACCACCAAAGAAAGTTACACCTACAAAAATTAATATCGGGGGCCGTATTCACAAATATTCTGAGAGCACCCTCAGAGAGCTCCTAACTTAGCCTAAAAACTTTTAGTAAGGAGTCCTAGCTTAGGATTGATTTAGGAAATGTCTCAGAGCAACCCTAAGCATGAAAGGCACAGAAACTTTTACCTTAGTGAAGAGGTGTGGTCAACCCTGTTGTTAGGTACGATGCTTTCTTTTAACAGATGTGATTGGTTGTCACAGACACGCCCCTTTTGTGAGCCTGTAAGGTGTGGACACCCAGTGGAAATGAAATGAACTGCTGACTGTGAACTTGTTGCCATTGCTAGTGTGATCACTCTGCTGATGGAAGGTTGAGACAGACTCAAGTCATCACTGCTGCACTGTTGCATTTTTCCAGTCTTTCAAGTATCTTAATATTGTGATTATTTTCTGTCTGATGTTTTAGTGTTAGGTGGGAAATGTGTGCCTATCCCCAATGACATCGAGCACACATATTATCCATGCATGATCTAATCTCTAGTATTTCATTAACTCACTGCCATCCAGTGTTTGAAGAATATTTCTATGACCTCTTTGTGTTTCCACCATTTTCTCCTCTGCTTAAGAAACTCTTAAGCCTCTCAAAAGTCCTCCTCCTCACTCTTAACAGTTTTTCACCTCTCTTAGGTCAAAGATGCTCTGTGAATAACTATTACCTTTACAAGGACCTAGTCTTAACTTAAAGCAGAATTTCTAAGAAAACTTCACAATTCTAAGGATTTTCTTAGAATTTCATTACTAGGAGCGACTCTTTGTACGAGGAAGCTTTGTGAATACGGCCCCAGTTGTATGCTATACTTGAAATGTTTTCACCACTTTATCTTGCTGTCAGACAGCAGTCTCCAATGGGGAACTGAAGCTGTTATCTATGCTCTCTTCAAAGCTAGACTCCATTAGGAAAAACAGATTAACATCGCTGAACACGATGCCTTGATCAGGTATTTTGATTGTGTGTGACTTATATAATATACTTATATAATATAAAGGGTTAGTTTGGATTCAACAAAATCATACAATACCACAAACTAACAGAGTGAAGCAGTAAACAGCTTCTCCGTCAGAAAGGGCTGTCTGCGTCAAGGTGAAGTGCTGAAAATATTCTAAATATAGCAAACACTTAAACGTCCTTTGGTAAGACTTTTTTCAGGTGGCTAAAATCCATTTTATTGCTGCCTCTTTCCACAGCAGTACACTGCTTAGCTTCAGTGTCGGCACTCCTGCCACTTCTCCAAACTGAGAGTGTGCAGATAGACATTTACTGTATGCCATACACTGACTAAGATACCCCATACAACCCCGCTTCAAAAAATCTGAACTATCTCTTTAAATGAAGCATCGTGCCTGAATGCAGAAACTATGGCTGGCAGTAAATTGCACAGTATGTCTGCCTTTCGAGACTCTGACCTATAGAAGATCCCCTTTGAGCTCAGCAGGAGTCCGACTGGGCTGGAAATTACATCATCAAAGGGTCTCCCAGTCAATGCACCATAAATTAGCGTCAGCAAAATGACTTATGTAATCAATGATCATCGTTCAGTCTGATGTTTAGAGCAGTATAAGTGCATCCATTATGTGAACTTTTTTGAAATTTGGTTAAAGATAATATTGTGAGTTAGAGACAATAAGTAAAGAGCAGGGTTTTCTGAGGACACATGCCTTGTCACTACAGAGTCAGCACAGTAGCAGCGTCTTGAGCAGTGTTGCTGTCAGAGTTGTATCATCGCCAAAAAGCGTGTGTTGCATTTTGATTTCATTGTCTGCAAGAGACAAAACAGAGCAAGCCAAAATGCATTCACCTTTATGTCTGTATATTTGAATAATATATACTGTGCGTTAATGTGATCGATAAAATAATGATGTATTTTTTTCTCTGGATGTTTTCCAGACTAGTATCTCACAAAGAAAACCTAAGAAGCCACTAAAAGTACTCTGCATTTCAGAGAAAAATACTCCTCTGCATTTATCTGACAGCTGTTGTTCCGAGTTGCTCTACTGAGAGACATTAAAGACAAAACATGATCATAAAAGTCGCTCCACTATTATTTATAAAAATACTATACGTTGTTATGGATTTAAGGGGATACTTTGGCGATGTTCAACCACCTTTGTATCGTAACAACGTGGGTAGTATGTGTACATGAACTGTGGTAAACTTCCATCCATCTTACCAGCACGCAGATCCCCCTGCTCATCTCTCAGCTCAAGCCTGATGATGCGTTTCATGTCATCCAGCAGATTTTCGTTGGCTTTAAGGCTGTTGCTCCAACCACAGATTGTACTTCTGCATTTTTGTATGCCACCACAAACACAAAAATGTAGAGGCTGATCAAGAAAGACAGCCCCTCTTTTTCTCTATCTGAAACTCAGACCAAACTCAGATTAAGTGGTAAAACTAGGCATCTATCCATCTATCCATTTTCAATCGCTTATCCGAAGCCGGGTCGCGGGGGCAGCAGACTGAGCAAAGTACTCTAGACGCGACTCTCCACAGCAACACTTTCCAGCCCCTACTGGGGGATCCCGAGGCATTCTCAGGCTAGACGAGATGTATAATCCCTCCAGTGTGTTCTGGGTCTGGCCCACAGCCTCCCACCAGTTGGACATGCCAACAACTAGGCAGTGCTTATCAAAAATAAACCAAAATTCTGCTATTGTATTGCTTATTTGTAACCTCAAACATCTTCAGAAATATATCTTAGTGAACTGTTTGGCTGTAATACAAGAATTTGTGAACAGGAAGCGGGCACCATAGTGTTTCCTGTATTGTAAAAATGGAGGCTGACACTGGCATCAAATGGTAAAACTAAGAAGTGCTAATCAACTATGAACCAAGATTCTGTTACTGTGTTGCCCATTTCTCACATATATTTAGCTCACAGCTCACAGTTTAACAGTTATTTGAGATCATTTCTTACCAGCTTGCCGCCATATTGTTTCCTATGTTAATGTGGATGAGCTTGCATTACTGCTGTGTTCCATGTACCTTGGAAGTTGAAGGTCAGAGCTGGAACACGTCCACAGATAGAAGTTGAGCAGTACTGGGTGTACAACAGTTGTATTGAGACACAAATAAGACAACAGTGCTAATAAACTGTATACTACAACAGCTTTCACTTCTGTTGATTCATGGAACAGCTTTACTGTATTGGATTTTGAGGTTGAGGTTTGGGTTTGTGAGGTTACTCCTCCTCTCCAAAGTCGAAAATCCGACTTCAGAGGGCACTCCAGCAGCAATTTCCAGTTGTAGGCTTTCTACCTCCTGAGCGAAAGCAAATGCCACAGCCCTATTTCTCTGTTTTCTGTGGTCATGTAGCATCAATTTCAAAAGTATGTGTGTCTTTTTACTAAATAAACATAGTTTTATGAGAGGACTATTTTTCCACCTGTAAAAATACTCCTTTAATTATTGAAAAGTTAAAAACATAATTTAAACAACGTGAAATGCTGCTCAAATGTTACAATAATGTAACAATAATCAGAAATCATAATCATCAGTAATATAAGATTGGACTTGATCAATTCAGCTGCACTATGACAACTTTTGCTTTTGATACCGAAATACATTTTGTTGATAATATAGTAAAGGAGTAACATTTTGAATGCTGGACTTTCACTTGTAAATTATTTTCTTACATTGTGTTATTTCAAGGCTCTGGATACTTCTCTAATCACTGCCTGCTGAGATTCACAATCCTTTTCTAAAGACTATAAAAAGATCTTAATTTGGATTCTTGAATCAGCTCTGCAGGAGTATTGTCTGTTTATTTAGTGATGTGTTTTATGTGTTCTTTAATAATTAACTTTTTAATTCAGCAGTGTTCTTGCTTTGCTTTTGATTGGGTTCATTAATACAAAGATACTCTATGGAGGCAGTTTGATTAAGATATTTTGCAACAATCTGATTTTCAATTTTCTCATTGGTTTTGCGTGCTGCATGTGAACTTTTGAGACCTTGAAAGAGTCGGTGTGCCAACGACTCATCTCCGCACAGTACTGAATTAACATCTCTCTATCTCTCTCTGCCTCCCTCTCTCTCTTCCAACAGATGGCTAATAAATCATTTACCCAAATCAATTATTCATTCTGGCCAAAGAGCAAACATTTACCTAACTGACACATAAACCAATATGCACGCTGATACTCGACTGATTCACATCAAGCCAGGCCCGTATTTCACGCTGCCGATTTAAAGAGCGGCAACATTTGATCTTGCATAACAACTTGAAAATCTTGTGTGTAAATGTAGGGGGTTCAGTGAGTGTGTGTGTGTGTGTGTTTATTTGTGTGTGTGTTTCAGGGAGAGAGAGTAAAAAGGATGAGGGGGGAGGTAAAAATGAGAGAGCACACTGTGGGAGGCAGAGAGGCTTATATTAACTAAACCATCCAGAGCAGCACTGTAGGAGTTGCTCCACACGATTCCTTATTCTGTCAAGACAATCCGCTGTACACACACCACCCACTGTGCTGTGGGCCACCAGAGCAGATATATGTATTCATCGTCCTGCAGAATCACAGGTCTTCAAAACGTAAGAATGTATGCGAGGTCAGACTGCAGTGTACACTAGTGTAGGTGCTAAACTTTGAAGGAGATGTAGACAACACACTTTGCGGCAGACCAGTTGCCTGACACAAAGTTGTTCAAACCTTAAATGTTATTCAAATCAGCATAGAAACGTGTATTGTTGGGGGAAAGACACTCCAAATCTACAGTCACTGTGTTAAATGTTCACTTGAGCAACATACACAATTGTCAAGTTATCTCACTACTATGGCTGTGTATAGTTTAAGGAATTAAGATACCAGTGCCAATACCAGTAACCTTAAAGCGATACCAATAGAATACTTAATTTGATACCTATCATGTGAATGGAGTGGTGTGTAGTGTAACCATACCATTCAAACATACCACCATTCAAACATTTGGGTGGCATCTCGGCCACTGAGCTGCCAACTCTGTCAAATACATCACGCTCGACTTCACCAAACCAAAGACTGTATGGTTGTAGCTGCTGCTGCAGGAGTGTGAGCTCCATGCACACACAGCCTACTGATTGCGAACCCCAGCTAACATCACCTGACAGTTATAACGGGTTTAATGGCAGAGTTGAGCCATTTCGGTGTGAGTTTGTAGGGACTGTTTAACAGTTCGGTGTTGGTTGTTAGCTGCTGCTGCTGTGTTAGCTCATGCTAACCGGGCAGATGGCTCAGGAAAAGGCAGCAACCAGAAATTTGCTGATCCTGCAGGGAGTCTGGACAGTCCAGGATCAGACCCCTGGCACAAATACGATCAAATGGAGGTATCGTTTTACTTGAGAAATTTTGATACTACTTAGTACTGGGTTATTTTGGTTGATACCGTAAAGCAGTGGTTCCCAACTGGTGGGTTGTGGTCCATAAGTGGGTCACGGGTCCGTTCTTAATGGACCACAACTGACTCAAGAACGTGTCAAGTTTGCAAAAAAGACATTTTATTGTTTAGTACAGTGAATTTCTGGCACAGGTTTCGTATTTAGAAGTGCTGTTTTCTGCTGTAAAGTGAGTGAATAATGGACAGGTACTTAACAGAGACAGCAAACTAGCTTGATGGCGTGGCCAAACACAAGTATGACGCTGAATGTGGTCGATTGTGTGGACCTTGAATGAATGACTGAAGAGAAATCTGGACCTTGTGGCTGCAACAGTTAGGAAGCACTGCCTTAAAGGTATTGAGTACTGATACCCACCCCTTTTTACTACTGATATTATCAGTCAGAAATGATTGTAGCTCTGAGGCTAAAATGCTCTTAGCATTATATAAGCAGAAGAGCCTTTTATTCAGAACTCTTTCACTAAATTGATACATGTGAATACAACAACTGAGCCATTAGTGGGAGCCTGTCACTAGCAGTCCATTGTGGGTGAGGAAAGGAGAGCGATTTATGATCAGAAAATAACTGAATACAGCCTGAAGCATTGGAGGATATCACCAACGCAACCAACAGTTATAGAATATGCCAAAGATATGCCAAAGAAAAAACTGCATCATCTATTGCTATAAAACCCACTGTCATTCTTTCACAATATTACACCAAAATGGCCCTAATAAACATAACCAGGGGGGAAAAATGCCACATGTTTATATCCAGCTCGACTTAAGCATTTATTGGTGTGTGTCTCTCAAAAGTGCTTAGTCCTACTGGATTTCTTCCTCCTGATGCAATCTACTGCAAGTCATGCTACTGAATTGTACTCACTGAAACATTAATGACTGTATACTGTATATTGCTTTTTGTTGAGTGGAAAACCTTCCAGAAGTCAAATTTCGAGGAACCAAGAAAAATATCTGTCACCAAATAGCTTGTACAGAAGTTCTCCAGCTGACCTTAGCACACAGAAATAACAAGGAAAGATCTTTTTCACAGCAGATGATTGATAACACTGATAATAAAGGGAATAAAGAACAATAAACAATTCTTTTGATATACCCAAATTATCCTGTAACCCCTGAGCTCAGAAACAGTGGTGTAAATAACACATGCTGTGGAAATAATATCACTACAATAGTCAGGTGCACTCATATCATATTAGTTAGCAGCTTGACAGTGACATGGAGCATAAGTCACAACGTTATCAGTATCATGGCATGGTGGTTGTCACGATAGATTTGTCACGCAGCAGCGAGCTGTCAGTTCTTCAGGGTATCTCACTGTTTCTCACTTATCATGGCTGACAACTCTGACCAGGGCTTCGGCTCAGTTCACTGCAGTGTGTATCTCACATAACGCCTGCAGATACGCGCAGGCTGAACAAAGATGTTTTTCTGTGCGACAGCTACCGGTGACTAAAAATGACTTGTAGATACACCAGGCACCTGTCAGATGTGTGCTGTCTCTGATATCAGTTAAGGTGTCCGTGAAGTGACCGCTGGGGTTCAACCAGTGCAAGACCCACTCATCACATTCACCTTCAAACTTTTCTTTACTGTCTATTTTAGTTGGGAGGAAGAAAAAATAAAGAGACTGGATGAGGTGTTGGAACTATAGCAGGCTACGAAATTAATTTTGTCTTGAAATTTAGGATTGATTCTGAAATGAAACCAAAACAGAAGAAGTCTCGCCCATCTGTATGCATGTCTCTTTGTGATGCGCAGGTCAGGGTCTTTTAAAACCCGCATCAAACCAGCCTGTTAAGAGAGCCAATCAACCCCACCTGACCTGCAAACATATGCGTTAATCAATGACCTGAACCAAAACTACTTACTGTTGGCTATATTGTATGGCATTTCCAGTAAATATCACAATATAAAACTTGTGTTTTCTGTTTGAAAAGATTTCAAGCACACAGCTGATATCCTACATGCTTTGTATACATGAGCACAAAACTGATGGGTAGAGTGGTTTGTTTACATGATGTAACAGAGGTGCATATTTAATGTATTCAGTGTGGACAGAGAAACGCTCGTAGGGCATGATGTTAGGCCTATTTATCCTATTATATATTTTTTTACTGTAGATTATGAATGGAGAGATTAGTATGTCTGACTTCAACAGATTTTTCTGGTTAAAAAAACAGATAATGGAAACCCTGAGCACAGCAGCTCTGATGATAAAGCTGCTTGCTGTGTGTGTTTAAGGGCAACAGAGAGAGACACAGAGGGGGGAAGAGAAGGTGGAAGGTGGACTATTGCACAGTGTTACTAATAACTTACTCAGAACACTGCTTTGTCACCTGATGACCTGTCAGCCTGAAAACTGCAACATTTCTTTTTTTTTTTTTAGATTATTTTTGGGGCTTTTTGCCTTTAATGGATAGGACAGTACAGTGTAAAGGGAGGAGACATTTCTAAGAAGCTTCCCTGAACCGCCCGACTCGCAGGTCCCATGGGTTGTGGGTCAACCCACGCATCACTAATGTCTGTTCCTTGATTTTCTCAACAACTTTTAACCCACTCTACTTCACATTTGGCAGGTGTATTGCTTTGGACTCAAGAAAGTGCAGTGTCAGGTGTGAGCTCCTTGGGACATGTGTGTTATTTGTGCATAACTACCGCCATAAGTATAAACCATGTATAGTATTCAGAGGGATGCCTTATTAACTGTTACACAACTGCATGTTGGGTACAGCTCACTCTGCATTACTTGCTACAGTACATTCAAGCACAGGTGAAGACAAAAAGACTGAAGACTGGATTTAAGGGGCGCCCGGGTAGCTCACCAGGTAGTGCGGGTTGAGCACGTACCAAGGCTTACTGACCAAGAGTCCTTACTGCAGCAGCCCTCCCAGAGGAAAGGAAAATTCCAAATGAGATCTCTTCTCTGTCCAGCCTGTTTCTCCTAGACATAACTGAGCTCAGTATAACATCAGTATGAGATTTTGACCATTTTCTCATACCTCTTTAATTCAGCTCGTGAGAAATAGCCTTCCTCTTGTCTCATGCCGATCCTAATTAAGGATCTGAAATGTTCTTTTCCCTCTCTCACTGCAGTCATCTTTATTTGTCTGATATAATCAGCTCTTGAGATAACAGAAAGATCCAAAAGAAAACTTGGTTTTCAAATTCAAGTCTCAACTCTGTGTTTTATCTGTTGTCAGAGTTGAGAAACCTCCGAGAATCCTATGAGCACAGCAAAAGACCTCCTGCTGATTTATTCTCTTTTCTAATAAGGAGGGGTTAATGAGAAACAGATCAGAATTTAGTGATCTCCAAATAAGAAGCTGATATATCTCTGATGAGACAAAGAAAAGACTATTGTGAACAGCAACATTTTCCTCTGGGTGGGTTCAGTTCTTGCCCGGGCCCCTTTAATGTATCTCATTCCCTCTTTTAATCCCCTACCATTCATGTGTCTTTCTCTCACTATCAAAGAAAACAGAAACACCCCCAAAATTATCTTGAAAAAAAAACCAACAACAACAAAAACCCAAACATTTCGGTCATTAGCGATCTAACCTTTGGAATGATTACTTTGTTCCTGGGCGTAGCCTTGTCCCAAATAGCTAGCTGTTAGCAAATTACGTGTGTACCCGAGCATTGCTAGGGGACACAGCTGTCATGGCAGATGTATTACCCAGGACCCAAAGAAGTGCAGTGTTGATTGCGAAAGTGTTTGGATGAGCAGCTCTCGAGAAAGCTACAATCAGCAGTCCATTCTGAAGAGGCACGTTTGAACAGGCACTGCACTGGTGTTACGAAATTGAGACACTTTCAGAAATTATAATAGAGTAATAAAATTATAGTAGAGTAGTGGTGCTCTGACAGACAGCTACATGTAATCCATTTAAAAAAAATAAAACAAACACTGGCAGAAGCAACGGTCTTTATTATTTTGTTAATTTCATTTAATATTAGCCTTTACTGTCATCATGACCACTGAGGTCCTAAATAAAATAGTCTTTAACACAACATTTTGCATTCAAATAATAAAACTGATGCAGCCTAATACAACAACAACAACAACAACAACAGATCAATGAATTGCCCTACAATAGGGAGAGGGGAAACTACAGGGGGGAAATAAACTGTCTGCCAAAATCTGTCATTTGTGCCAAGTCAGCCATGTGTTGTGCTTCCCTTGGCTGATTTACATCTGCCAGTTTTTGTGGCCAACCTTCACCTTCCTCGTCTCGGTCATATAGAGGGTGCCAATGTCCAGACGGCAGTAGTACGAAGCTTAGCTGTTGTAATGGTGAATGCAAAGCTCTGTGATGGAGGGAAGTGTCGAGTATACGATTATTTTGGCAATATGTTCATGTAAATTAATGAAACGTGTCTCATTTCTGTCTGCACAGTGTGTGTAAAGTAATTATTTCTCTTCCTTGATAGAGAGGAGGATTATTTAACCAAGAGGTCAATAACAAATCAGTCAGGAGGTTGTAGGTAAACACTTTGATTTATTTTTGTGTGTGAGACACCCAAATCCAAGTACCAACTGGAGGACAGGATGAAAAAGCAGAGAGGCCTCTCAAGTTGTAGATTGGCAATCAGACCAGACCAGGTACACCTGAGAAAGGACAGAAAAATTCAGCAAGCTGGCAGCGCCCACTGTGAATTAGGTTGCATTTTAACAAAGCAATGTAATGTTGAACAGAGTAATTTTTTTGGATATACAACTAAAAGTGATGGACAGACAGTCAATCAATGCAGTTTCCTGTCATATGAATTCATTATTGTCTTTTTGAGCACCATGGACAGCTCTTAACAGCTGTGCACATGTACTGTAATTTTGTGAAAGTTTATGCATAATTCGCACAAACACATTGTAGACAGTTTGTCCAAATGAAACGTCATACACACATTGGGACCCTAGGGCACAAACATGCAGAAGGCCCCACCACCTGTCCTACATAGGAGCAAGAATCAGAGGTGTCATAGTTGTTTAGCTTCTATTTTTTGTTGTTTTTTGTCTTCTTGTGGTCATTTTGCATCTTTTTGTCATCATTTTGAGTCTCATTGTGGTTGTATAACATCTCTTTGTAGTTACATTGTGTCTCTTATTGGTCATTTTGAGTCTCTTGTAGTTGCTTTGCATCTCTTTGTGGTAATGTTGTGTGTCTTGTAGTTGCTTTGCCCCTTTAAATGTAATTGGGAGTTTTTTTGAGTGTTTTGCGGCCATTTTGTGTCTCTTTATGGCTGTTTTGTGTCTCTTTAATTATTTTGAGTGTCTTTGTAGTTGCTTTGCATCTCTTTTTTTGTTGTTTTGCATCTCATTGTAGTCATTTTGAGTCTTTTTGTTGTTGCTTTGCATCTCTTTGTGGTCTCTTTGTGTCTCTTTGTCGTGGTTTTGCCCGTTATCTGTTTCATAGTAAGTTTCTTTGTGTGTTTTTGTAGTCATTTTGTGTCTCTTTGTAGTTGTTTTGCCCCTTTTCATTGTCATTGTGAGTCTCTATGTGTCTCTTTGCAGCTGATATGCATATATGTGATCTTTTTTTCCCTCTTTGTAGTCCTTTTATGTTTCTTTGTGGTCATTTTGAGCCTCTTCCTGGTCTGTACATTTCTCTTTGAGTGATATTTTGCAGGTGAAGGTTCTCAGGGGGAGGCCTGATACGTAGACCCCGTGAGCCAGTGCCTGGTATACCAGTTCAGTAATCCCTCGATGCATACACATCAGCATCTTCTTTAAAGCAAAAATATCAGTATGTAACACGGAGAAACTGACATTTGATATTTTCTGTCTGTAGATCTACAGATACAGAGAGTATTTTTGCATCTAGCCGATCAGAACAGTTTATTTTTTAATGTGTATTTGCAGGCTTTATCAGAAGTTGCCACTGTTCTCTTGGTGTGGTGGTGATACTGCTGACGCCCAGACAGCTGCCCAAGACACATACACAAAAAAGGCATGGACCAGTAGCAAACATTATCTTCATAGCTGTAATGCCTCTCTGTTATCGCCAAGCATGAACACATTGCCTACAACATCTTGGCTTACACAAGCTGACAAACAAAACTCCCTTTTACATGCTATCCATCTGTCAAAAGGAGGAGTTGTTTGGACGTTTTTAACTTCTAAAAACAGTCGTTATTGGAAAACAGGGCCCAGGACATCCACTGAATAACAGCGAAGTAAATGAGGAAGCCATTTTTAGACCTTCCATCCCCTAGTCTCCATAACAACTAAAGAGCAGCCAGGACTGACTAATGGTCTGAAGAAAGATTGAGAGATGGAGGAAGTGGGGGATGAAATGACAGAGGTTGCAGGAGGCAGCAGAGGGAGTGATTGGAGTAAAAGGAGGGAATGAGGAGAAAAGTACAAAGACGTGGAGTGTTGAGTGAAAGGGGGAAGAGGAGAAAATCCAAAGGGGAATTGTTAGAGGTGTGAAACCCATGAGGATCATTCTATTTCTGTATGTGTGTGGATGATGGTGAGCTATTTTAATCTTTCTCTCACCTCACCCTCTCTCTCTTTCTTCTGTTAATTAAATCAGATGACGCTCTGTGTCTTCTAACAATATAGACGGGACTGATTCTCACCACTGTATCACAGGAATGTAATTGGATCTGTTTTTCTAGCTGTGTGATGATCTAGTATGCCATCATCTTTGAGCAAATTACAGTACTGTGCATAAAGACGGTTCTTTAACATTGTGCTGCATATAAATTATGTGTTTACAAAGCTGTAATCTTTTTACATAATCCACCTATCAGTTACCTTAGGAGTTCTTTCTTTATTTGTTTTTTCTTTATATGCCTTCATTTTTGTCTCTACATGATCAAAGTGAATTTTAAGGTACTGTTTGTAACTTTTTACATGTATTAATCTTTTTTTTTTATTGCCAATGGGTGAACAGACTGTAAGGTAACTTAAAAACTGAGACCTTCCTTGACTTTCTTAGTTGTCTGTAACAGTCTGTGGACTGACTTCTTTGTAAAGGATTTGGGCCAAATGTTTCGCAGAAAATCCAAAGGATGTGATGAACCTTAACCCAGAAATCCCTTTCTGGCAGAAAGATCTTCTCCCAACGTTGTTCTGCATTTCTCTTTAGTGCCACTACAGCACTACAATGTGCAACAGTAGCTACTGTTAGCCAAGAAATGGAGTTTGATAGCATAAAAAATTGACTGATGTTGTAGCGAAATGTATTCCTACATTGAATAGTGTTTCCCCCTTGTTAATGCGTAGCACCAGCCTGAGTGGTTAGGGTTAGGTTTGAAACACATATTGCCAGGGAAGCAGTCTGCGACACAGCACTGGCACCCACCACAACAGAGAGTCCGCACATGCTGTGTTTCCGTTATTTACATTTTGCAGCAGCAGCCCAGAGACAGGCCTTCACTTACAGCTGAGGTTTGCGCTGGCTGGATTCGAGCTAATACAGCTGCTTACTAGGGGTCCTTCCTCTCTCATTTCTTGTCTCATTTGTGGTCTGATTAACAGTAAATCCATCAAGTTCAGTGCTGTACATCAAAATTTCAGTGCCCCTGGTGCTGAAAAAAATCCCAGAGAATTCAAAGCCAAAGTGAACTTTATTGTCAATCAAACCATACAAAAAGCAGTTGCACAGCAGAATGAAATGACGTTTCTCCACACTCCAATGTGCTGGTTTGTAACAAACAACATTTAACATAAAAAGTAGTACACATAGACAGCAACAAGTTCACCTAAACACAACTTAGACAGACAGTAGGTATTACTGCTTACACAAAGACATGTGGATAGACACAGAGAAGACAAAGTATTGCACAGGATTTTTCAAGTATTTGCACTTAAAAAAAATCATGCACAGTGTGCCAGGGATGTAAACAGTGATAAGACCTGTAATAAAGGCTAAGTGCAAAGTGCTGAACAGCAGCATAGAACTATGTTGTGAGTATAAAGTGCATAGTAGTGACATGAGTTTAAATGGTTTCACAGTCCAGTCCGTCGCTGTGGATGTGTGTGGCGCAGGAGTGACATGTCATGATATTTTCTTGAGTGAGTTGAGTAGTCTGGTGCCCTGTGGGAAAACGCTGACATGAAAATATAGTGTGAAATAGTGGTTTTAGCAGGCTAATGTTCACTAACATTGGATGCTCTCTTATGTGGATGAATTGTTAGCTAGTGAACGTTGCAAAAAATTGTATTGAGTGAATAATATCAGCTAATTTGTCCAGATGGTCCAGGCTCCCAGGGCTGGTTTACAATCTCCTTTATCATCTACAAAGCAACTGACAGCAGATCCATGCAGCGTAACTAACTAGCTGGGCGGCCAGCAAGCTAACCATAACCTAAGCTAAGGTTAGCCAGCTAGCTGTAAAGCGACACTGCATGGTTCTGCCATTGGTTGCTTTGTAACATCAGCTGAAAAAGTAATCTGCAAACGGCAATCTAGTAGGTATCATGGAGCCAAATGAAACATAGGAATACTGCAGATAGGAGTGTTATGCTAAATATGAAATGTAATATATTTTCCAGGATTCTGACAACATGATGACGGTCAATCAAAGTCAGTCTTGGGTTTGTTGTTTTCTTGGGGCCAATGCAGGTGCTGGATGATGCTGACTGCAGTGCACTTATCAACCTCAGAGAGAGGTGTCACGAACAAGGATTTTCTTAAAGTTACATATGGAACATGAGTACGCTAGATCAGCAATGTGCATTTACATACAGTATAAATCTAAGTTTTGGAGCTGGGAGAGTGTGAATCTTCTGTTACTCCGTCTTCAAAGTTTTGATATAAAATGCTGCTGTATCCTCTCTTCGGCAAGAACATTTCCTCAACTCCGTTTGCAATTTTTCTATTGTTTTTACCTCACCTCTCCATCCGTCTCTGTCTCTCTCTCAGTAGGCATCCGGGTGAAAGGGGAATAAATGTGTGTTCAGGTCAGTGGAAAATGGATAAACAGAGTCAGAAGTGCAAGTCTAATTGGAAAGGAGGTTGTAAAAACAGGTGCAGGAAGAGGGAGATGAGAGGAGAGAGGTTTAGGGACGAAGAGCAAGATATGAGGGTATAGAGAGCAGAGAGAAAAAGGAAGCAGGAGGGCAGACTAATGAGGAAGCAGGGGGGGAGATCACCAGACACTGCCTTTCTTTTTCTCATCAGTGTGATGGTTGAAGGCCACCGAGGTGTATTTAGAGGGCGGGGGGGATAGAGGACACAAAACAAGATAAAGTAAAAATGGAACTTTTGTAGGACTGTGCAGCAGATAAGGGGGTCGATGTGTTTGCAACGTGTGTGTGTGTCCACGCATGTGCTTGTCCGCAAGCTTCATGTCTCTCCAGCCTGAGGGTGTCTTTCTTTGTTCTCCTCCTAAATAGCAGTTGTCACAGCCATCCTCCCACACACTGCGAAACAGCCAAAAGCCCCCAAAAACATCCCTGTTGTTTTCTCTGTTTTCTCTGCATACTGGAGACCCTCATGTCCTCACGCTCCATATCTAAGCACTGCAACACTGTGTGTGATGGCCTCAGCATGTCCGCAACAGATTAGAAAGCATAAAATTGTAGCATTCCGCTCTGTGACTCTGTTGATGTGGGTTTGTGTTCATCTCTGCAGGATCCTGGCTGCTGCAGGAGCACATATGAACATCTCAGTGGACCTGAGGACCTTGAGGGCAGTGCGAGTGCTCCGACCCCTCAAACTGGTGTCAGGCATCCCCAGTGAGTACCACATATGAAGAGTTCAAGGGTCCAGTTTTCTCACTTCTGTAGTTGTATCTGGTTGTGAAGTTGGGGGTATTTGGCCAAGTTTTCAGACATCACCTCCGAAGTTTTAGCCCCCATCCTCAGAAAAACTTAAAAACACATGTACTAAAATGTCTAAATCTGAATATCTTTCAAAGAACAGTGTCCCTGCTTCTCCACATTGCTAACACTGAACAGTTCTCACAGGGACTACTTTTAAGCCCCCCTTCCGAAAACACCCAGTCAGTTGTGACTGGTCAGCATTTCATGGTGTTCCATATCTTGTCATCTCTGCACCATCATAGCAGCCAGACGGATAACTGTAACAGAGAATAGCAGCACTTTCTACCATCAAAAACCATCAATAAAAGCTTCTAAAAACAACTGGACATGTTCCAGCAGGAACATGATCTGAAATTCAGGGAGAAATTTACAACGTTGGCAACACAGTTTACATGTGTCAGTGTCATTAACTTATAGCTACATGTACATTAGCAGTGTACTTACAGCCGGGGTGAATAACTGTAACAGAGAGTGGAGGCACTTTTTAGTGTGAAAAATAATCAGTAAAAGCTTTTTAACACAACAGGACAGGTTCCAGCAGGAAAATGATCCAAAATCAGGGAAAAAAGAACAACATCAACAACTAAGGTTTCATGTTTTCCTGGTAAGCTACATGTAGCTACATGTAGCAGTGTAGGCTACGTTATGTTAACACTTGCAGTCGTGTGCCTGGTGCAGATGACCATGTAAAAAAGTCTGTCACAAGCTGACGTCAGCTTGTTGCCAAAATAGTAAAGACAAAATTTTTTAAAACAGAGTATTCAGAACGATCTGAAGCCTGAGGTTTTTGTTCACAGGGAATACTTTTACATATGTTTACCTCATTATTTGAAACTTTGTCTGTGTTTAATATCAATATATGGACATTGAAGGATTATATATATGACAGAAAATAAGGAAAAACATAATAGGCCCCCTTTAATGAATCAGTTATGTCATCTATTAAATTCAAGTCCAGCATCAGCATGAATTATTGCAATAACCCAAGGCCAAGGGCTGCAACTAATGAGTATTTTCAATATTGATTAATATGCTGATTATTTTTGCAATTAATCTTTTAATTAATGTGGTTTGTAAAATGTCAGAAAAAAGTGAAAAAAACCCCAAAAAAAACCAAATCTTCTTCGAGCGCAAGCTCACATCTTCAAATTGCTTGTTTTGTCTGACCAAGATTAAATTATCCAAGAAGTCAGTTTACAATCATAAACACATGTTCCCACAGTGATATAAGGACAAGTGAATCTTCTACATTTTTGCTTAAAATATTTAAATGATTATTTATTAACAGAACAATTGACAATTTCTGATAGTCAACTAATTGATAAGTTAATTAATTGCTGGAGCTCCACTTAAAAATTACATTTTTTCAATCATTGTGAAGTGAGGTTGAAACGTTACATGTATGACCTGCATGTTTTACAAATTCCTACTGTGCGTTTTAACTTTAGCTCACTGTGTGCTCTTCTTCCAGGTCTGCAGATAGTCCTGAAGTCTATCATGAAGGCCATGGTTCCTCTGCTGCAGATCGGCCTGCTGCTCTTTTTTGCAATCCTCATGTTCGCCATCATCGGCCTGGAGTTTTACAGCGGCAAACTGCATTACACCTGCACGCCACAGCCTGGAATACTGGGTAAAGACACACTCATTGTACATGTCTATATAGCACACAGGTCTATGCTGCATGTTGCCAGGGGGTCTGCAAGTCCTTAAATTCTTAAATTATTGTGTTTCATAAGGCCTTAAAAGTCATTCAATAGTCTTAAGTTTGAATTTGAAAAGTCTTTGCCACAAACATTTTATTTATCTATCTTTAAATTTCTTTTAATCAAAATGAGTCAAGTCTATAAGAAAGGCCACATTTTAGATGTTACAAATCTTTAAACTTATCACTGAACCTAATGCTGTCTTTTTACCTGATACTTTTACTTAGCTTACTTATTAAAGTTACCTAGAAAATGTCTCAAAAAGCATTACATTTGAGTCTGATGGCTATAGGCACCCTGATTACATGCAGTTTATGCATAGTGATGGTTACATATGCAAATGTATACTCTTACAGGATGTGCACAATATGTACATCTATATACAGGGCTCATACGACTGTTGGAGTACTTAATTGTAGATTTCTTATTACAGTTAAATATGCTGCCCCACATACAGTACATAATCACACACATGCACACATGTACATGTACACACTAGATGGAAATATATGTACATCGTGTTTCACACAGGCAGGAAGTCAGAGATGTTAATAAATCAGTGTTTGTTAGGACTTAGTTATTTGTACTAATTTAATGCTCCAGTTCAGATACACACACACACACACACACTCACATGCACGTGCAATGATTCATACTACTCCATTTGTGTTGGTAGCCAATAGTGACATCTTGTGATTACTGTTGTTCAGATATTTTATTCATCTTCAGCCAAGCTCTAATTTGAACTGCACTGCAAAATAGAGAATTGTCTCAGCACCTCTGCCACGAACTGATGGCATGAATGAAACAAAAGAGAGCAATTTGCAGAAAGGGGCTGAAATGGTTGTGAATAATTCATAAATGTAAACAGATAAAAGACTAATATTAGAACTATTTTGACAGCAAACGGCAGCACAGAAGATAAAAGCAAAGAGTCGGGGCTGAGCTCATTCTGTTGCTGTTGCTGTTGTTGTTATCGTGTGTCTTATGTATGTGTGTGGCTGCCGTGTGACGTTTCCGTAGTTCCTTCAGTAGTAGCTCCATTGTCGTAATCTCAAATGCATACACACGTACGCACAATGGCACGCCAGGCTGCACCTGCAGGCTTGATCAAACCAAACTGGCAGTGTTGTCCTGTATAATTAAAACCAACAATGCAGTGTGCTACAATGGCTCATTGTACATTCACAGCTGTCATTAACCTTCGAGCTGCTCCCGTCACACTGAAGCTGAATGGACAGTTAGATAACACAGACAGACTGGAGTGAGTATTTTCTGTCACTGAATGGTCACGTTAGAGTTCAGACAAGCTGCTCTACTGTTTAATAAGGAGGGGGTTTATGCCTCTGCTGGGACAGAGGCACAGGGAGGCTGAGGGCATTATGGAGGCAGGCTGGAGGTACTAAGTTTTCAGGTTGTCTGTCCGTCCCTCCATCCATCAATCCCACTCTTGTGAATGTGATATCTCAAGAACGCATTGTTGGAATTTCATCAAACTTGGCTCAAACATCTGACCTGGTATGACCATCCTGATGATGTGCCCTCAAACATTCTGTTTTACTCTCTGTATCAGTCTGGACTTGGTGCCACCCCACCTGGTATTCGGAAATTGAACTGAACTCCATTCAGGGCCAATCTAGGCCAATCAGGGACTGTGTTGTGGTTAATGATGTAAAATGCAGGCTGTCGCTTTTAGAACAGAAATGGCACCTTTCGAAGCAACAAGCACTATCTTAACATTAGTAGAGTAAACACAAAAATAAGTGAGGTTATTGCAGAAATAGAGCCGATAACAACAGTTAAACAAAAACATTTTTTTGGAGGAAAAGACGTTTTCCCCATGCTTCAGACTGGATTTGGCAAAAGCTTGATTCACCAACTGGCTCCACTGGTGATAAAGAAGATCTCAAACTCTGAAAGAGTTTGTCTATCAAGGGGAGTGCTCCTGCCCACTGAAAGTGTTTGGGGCGGCAACGAGTCCAGACTGATACAGAGACCAAAAGAGAGTGATGAGCTCAGGTCATCAGGATGGTCTCACCAGGCTTACAAATGTCCACTTGGATTGAAGGATTAATCAATTACAATTTAGTGATAAAAGGTCACTGTGACCTTGTGTCCATCTCATTCTCGTGAACTGGATATCTCAAGAACACATTCAGGAATTTTTTTTCACATATGGCATATGTCCACTTGCCCACCAGGTAATCTTTAGGGGAAAATAACAGGTCAATAGTATATGTCACATAAAAGTGGTACACATCGTCTCAAAGCAGGGAACCTGAAGATTAATCTGAGATGTAGCTCAACACTGTGTGCCAACGTTTTCCAGTCATAAGTATGTAATAAACAAAGTGTGTTGCAGCAGTTTTGGGGTTGATACCATTTGTTATACGGATTTGGTGCGAAATTTCAGCATTTTTTACCACTTGAAAATCGATAAAAATGGTCAAAAACCCTTCTAAAATACCACATTAAGACACCAAGACCTTAAGGAACACCACAGAAGAATCTATGCTATGATTTGGTATCAAAAACTTTGACATTTAGAGATTTCTGTAAGAATTGGAGTTTTCACAGATTGGATGGCAAACACTTCTGTATTTGAGGAAAAAAAATATTTTCAACTATGAAAGCCATTCATCTTCTGAAGGCTCAGGGTCTCTAGTTTGTGTTAGTAAAGTTTCATGAGGCTGTGATTATCCCAGAGGTCATAATAGGTCACTTTATTCAAAATGGGTTTGCTACATTTGAATTGCTACAATGGGGACTCGCTTCATCACACATGAATACAGCTAGGCTCAATGAACCCACAAAAATCTCAGCTTTCCAGTCATACCCAACTGGTGCAATTTCAAGAGTGTTTAGGGACCCCAGTATGCAAAAATATTCAAATACAAAAGGCCAAAATAACACATTTTACTGCATGCAAAAAGCTGCATGGGTTTTGCCCTAAACTGCATGGGACTGGCATAAAGTAGTTTGTAAAGGGGAGACTGTTGGATACCCATTTTCATCCAGATGTCTTGATGTGAGAGGTCAAATGACCCCTGTGAAAATGGCCATGCCAGTTTTTTACCTTGCCAAAATTTAGCTTAACTTTAGAGTGTTATTTAGTCCCCTTCCCAACAAGCTAGCATGATATGGTTGGTACTTATAAATCATCCAAGGTCATCGCCAGTCCTGTGGTTCTCTTAGGGTTAAACTTTATGTACTGGAGCTTAAAGGCCAGTAGGCATAAAAACAAAAGATTTATATTCTCAGAATCTGTGTGAAAATTGTTAAATGTACAATAGCTCTCAAATTCATTCATTGAACAAGGCAAGGTCTGCTGTCTGTTGTTGCGGACTTTGGTCTCATGTTAGACACATAACATATTTCTCCCTTTTTTCTCTCTCTATCTCTCTACACACCGTCCTGTTCAGAAAACGAGACGGTGGACTCCTCTGAGTACGAGGTCCCATGTGGCGTGCGTCAGTGTCCGGCCAAATACACCTGCTCCGATACTTGGATTGGCCCTAATGACGGCATCACTCAGTTTGACAACATCCTGTTTGCTGTTCTCACTGTCTTCCAGTGCATCACCATGGAGGGATGGACCACTGTACTCTACAATGTGAGACACACACACATACACATATGTGCCACTCATAATATTTCCCCAAATTGCCACAAATTATTGAGGAGCAGCAGTGTTTTGTCACAATTTAGACTCCATTAACGCTAAAGAAGAGAAGCAGCTTTGGCTCCAGCTCACTGATGCTAGCTGAGTGGAGGACTGTAACCCCTGCGTCCTCCTCTGTCAGACGGTCTGCCTGTGGATGGAGAACATGGGGACAGGGGGTTACTGGCTTGTGATTTTTGTGTTGAAACTACAGAGTGCTCTGTTGATTCCTGCTTTGCTCTCAGCTTGCCATTTTTATTCCATCTATCCTGAGAAATGTATAACCTGCTGCAACATGCTGCAACAGCTGAATAGAGATTAGACTGCCCACCTACTAGTTATGAAATATGGCATGCTTCAGAATCTCTTAGAAATGTAATCTAGGATTAATGACTGTATACACCTCTGCTATGTACTGTGTGAATATAAATACAAAGAGTAGATTAAAAATAGTCTTTTCTGTTTACCCATATTTCAATGCAAAGAACTAATGTGCATTTTTTTTTACCATGATTCTCAAGGAAGGTTTAGCAGAGAACGATGCGTCTTAAAGTATTTTTATTCCCTCATGTTCATGTGATATATTGAATCATTTATATGTATTGGCGTGTAGTTTTGTCATCCTGCTTGACTGATATCATCAAGTCCTCCTGGTCCACATCCTGGAGCAGTCAGTTGTTCAAGATTGATTCTCAGTAAGAGCAGGCTTAGTTAGAAATATTGTTGCTTTGTGGGATTGACAGGAAGTCGAGGGAAGTGAGTGTTTTAATGCTCAAGGACTCTTAGTCCAATTGCAAAAGCTAGAGGACGTGTTTTGAATTCCCCTTCAGTTATGCAAAAGAAAAAAGGAAAATACTCCACCATGTTCTTAGTGAGCGTTGACACCAGAAACAATGCTATTTTGAGTATCTGTCAAACACAGGGATGAGGTGCTGCAGTGCGCTTCATGGGCATCTATGTCAGAGTGAGAGGAGCTGGACAACACACACACAACACACACACACACAGTATGTAAACAGAAAAGCAAGCAGCGGCACCATTTGCTAATTTGATATATCTGTTGCCTGCATGACCATCCAACAAATCAAGTCCAATCATGTCCACCTCTGGTTGCAGCTGAATTACAAGATCCTCTCCTCAGATAAGGACACTGTACAAAATATTACCCATGTGAAAAAGCATCAGAGTAGCTCATGAAGGAGACTTTGGTATTTGCAAAGTCACAGCATGGATGGATGAAATGTTTAATTTCATCAGATAAAAGCCTGGCCCAGCGCTGCTATCAGAACAACAGCTCTCTCAGTTTAAATTGTTTTATTATATAAGACGAGATTGGATCATTTCGGAGTCATTTGTGCATTTTACTTTAATTTACTTTTGGCAAAATAAAGAAGTGAAAGAAAATTATGAAAAATTAGTGTTCCAAAGCTGTTCCAGTCAAACATTTTTTAGCATTTCAGGCTCAATTTTTTAATCAATTTTAAACCAATAAAGAGACACACTAATCAAAGTCTGAACTGCTGACAGAAGTTTTGCTGAAATGTAATCGATTGAAGATTTATTAAAATTAAAAATAATAATTGCAATGTTCCACCAAGGCCAAAAAACACTGACTTTATCCAAAACTCTTGAGCATGAAATTTGAAAACAGATAAGAAGAAGTATTTAGGAAGTCAGAGTGGTGAACTTCATGAATTTTACTAGGAGAAGAAGATTTCCATTATTGTCCAGTTTTCATCAGGATAAAAGAAAGAAGATTTTATGCATCTTCTAAATACCACTTCTAAAAGTTATGTTTCTACTGTGGCCAAAAATCACAATTGTCACTTACTTAATATGTGAAAACCAAAACACAATCACAGAAGTAAAAGTTTGAGCCTTACTTGCCATGTGGACTCGCTCATGAGAATTAATTTCTTTGTTGTTGTTTGGTCTTTTACCTTAGATTATCTTGGTAAAGCAACAACTATAAGCATACACTCACACATACAAACTGCCGTCCCAGAGTGTAATTTGCGGTCAGCTGCCGGCTCTTTCAGTTTTTATTGAGATGGATGAAGGCAGATGATTTTCCAGAGTGATTGTATTATGTTGTCTAAAGTGATGCTAAATGAGCTTTGCAGATGAACAATAAAGGAGGAAGGAAAGAGGGGGACGACGTGCTGCTACTGTGCTGCTGAAAAAGAACTGCTGACCATACAGACTTACTGACTAAAGTAAATATGTAATACTCTGTTTCTATATTGGCTTCATACAGTAGCTTCTCCTCTCTCCTCCACACTCTTCCTGTGAGGCCAGAGTAGATCAATACACATGATGTCTCTGTTCGATGCCCTGCCTGCCCTCTGACTTAAACTTTCAGCAGCCACCCAAACACCTACACCTGTCTATTTCTGTCTTGTATCCCAGTGGCAGCATGAGTCTGCTCCAGCCGTGACGTGATTTTGCTGAATATAGAATTTATTTTGATGTTTCAGACCGACGATGCCTTGGGCCCCAACTGGAACTGGCTGTATTTCATCCCTCTCATCATCATCGGCTCTTTCTTTGTCCTGAACCTGGTGCTGGGAGTCCTCTCTGGGTAGGTCCCTGTTTAAAGATACATATGCAGGGTTTTCCTAAAAACAAAGCATACAGAAGTAATCCCTTTCAAACATAAGTTATGACCCACTAGAAGTGTGTAGTGGTGTAGTTTCCTGCAGAGACTCAGCTGTCTGCCTGTGTTTTTATACTTTCCTCTCATTTTCTGTGTTTGAGATATTTATGGGCGTGCAGCAGGCATCCAAGAGACCCAGCACCAAAGAAAGGCACATATGGCGAGGTGAAATGCCAAACAAGAGTGAATCTGGGTTTGACTTTCATTTTCGCTGGCGTTCATGTTTACAAACAGCAACCAGCAAGTTCAGTCCAGGTTCATTTAAAACTCATCAAGGTTTCCGCCTTTTGTGAAGGAGATTTATGGGGCTTTTCTCACTAATAGAGCACCAATACACAGTTTAACTAGCCTTTTATAATGCTTGCCATGACTTCATTGGCCTGTATAAACGAAATAAGAAATAATACCACCTTCTGTGAAGGTGGGATGTCTGATTTCCTGACAGACTTGATCTACTCCAGTTAAAACTATGAGTGTTTCTCAAAGTCAAAGGATCCTCAAACAGACAAATTTTAAGGAGGCTACGTCATCAACCCCATACAAAGGATTGTTCCAATGTCAAGAATCCTTCTGAAGTTCACCGAGGACTGAGTCCGTCATTCTGAGAAATTCCAAGGATGCATGTGTGGATCCTCGATTTGCTGGAAGTGAAGGCGGGCAGCAGGAGCTCAGCAGGATTTAGATAAATATGTTATTTCTTTAGATTAATATCTCCAGGAGTTTTAATCATACAAGCATAAAAAATATTGACAGGAACCTCATAATTTACACTTTCCAATGTGTCCACTTTCGAATAATTAGATTTTTAAAACAAGGTAATTTAGGTAAAACATACAAACAAAAACACCCCCTCCTCCCCCCACCATTCACAAGATAACAACATGATATTTGCTTTCATTCTATCAGCTTCAATTGGTGTGTTTTTTAGGAGAATCGCAGTGGGAAACGCCACAGTAAAGACATTTGAATATCCTGCAGGTCAAAGCATCCTCATTTGTGGAAGAGTACGTGCTATCTATCATGTACAGTCGGTACGGTCAGCTGTCTCAGAGCAGTGCGGCTCATCAGATCAGATGCACTGTTCACGGATCTGTAGCAGTGTGTGTGGTAATACACACATAAAATATGGAACAAAAATACTGGTTACATTTGTTTCAAATTGTACAACAACATTAGAGAGTGCCAAAAGTATCACAGTACCCTGAAACCCCCTCAGTCCCCCGAGGGTCAATGACCTGGGGACAATCCTTAGCCTTTTCCAATGTCTGTTCACTGAATGCTAGGAAGGACATTTGCCTTGCCTCTGGAGGATGAGTTCTCCCAAGGAAGGATCCTTGACTTTGAGAAACACCCTATCTGTGTCTAAGGGTGTCTTTACACCTGAAAAGGTTGGAGAGAGTGCTTTTCTAGCCTGCGGGGGTTAGGCATTGAAGCACCAACCGTCTGATTTGTTGACAACTGCTCCTGTGCTACAGCTGCCTAGTGGTACCTTTAGGTGGTCCTTTTTAACTTATTAGTGATGCAGGTGAAACATTTGACGTCATGACTTGAGACCAAAGACCACTTGGATATGGTGGAGAGGCTTCACAGGTTGGGGGGTTTAGGCATGGGGATTTGTGCCCTGTCGTGTCACGTGCCACAGGGGACAAAGGGATCACCTTCACTGACTGAGGGCCACTCAAACACACCATTAGTTTTGGTCTTTGTCAGGATAGATTGAATCTTTTGTGGAGTGGGTACAGGTTCTGCCTACTAGTTTTCAGGCCCTTTCAAGGCTACACCACATCCGTCAAAGCAGACAGCCCCTGAAATGGGCTACAGCCACACAGTCAGCTGGTGTTGTTGTTCTGTTCATTTAGGACCTGGCAGTCTGAAAGCCAGACGACACACTGTAAGTTGCCTTTTTACTGACTAGTGGAGTGGCTGGCAAACAAGCTGCTGTCAGGCCAAACTGTGCTGTTTGAGTACATGGTGTTAAAGTCTATACAAGTTAATTAGTACTACAGAAAGGTTAATGGGGGGTCCACATTATCATTATCTCCACAGAGCGAGAGAAGAGACCTCCTTTGCCTTGCTCTCCTCTCCTCTTGTGTTTGAATGAACAATGAGAGGAGCTTAGTTCAAGACAACAATAGCTCTTCCCGGGTGAGTGTCTCCAAGAGGAATTATTTATCCATGTGACAGTAAATCCCTGTACCCTCAAAGAGTAAATAAATGATTCTGTGGTTGATTCTGTTTTGCAGGGAATTTGCCAAGGAGAGGGAGAGGGTGGAAAACCGCAGGGCCTTCATGAAACTGAGACGCCAACAGCAGATTGAGAGAGAGCTCAACGGCTATCGGGCCTGGATCGACAGAGCAGGTAGCTTTAGTCCCAGTCACAGCGCAGGGAGACCAAGACTCTTGATGAGAAAAGCAAAATCGATATTTCACTTTAAGCTTTAAGACTAATCCTGTCAATAGTGAAACGCAGGACTATCTGATGCGCCCTGCTTTCTGTCAGCTGCTTTTTCCACAGTAATGGAGATTTAGATATAGTCACAAAAGATGCCAGTATATCTCTTTCTCCATCTGAGCCATCATCTGCCACTCCTTTCTGATCGTGGTTTGACTTTCTGCTTTCCAGAGGAAGTGATGCTCGCTGAGGAGAATAAGAATTCAGGACCTTCTGCCCTCGACGGTAAGTTAGCCTATATCTTTGTGTTTCCTGGTTTCATTGTGCACATTGTCTTTCTGCTATCCTCACATGGCTTTACATTCTGTCTCTCTACGACTGAATCAGTTTAATGCTGGCATGCACTCTTAATGCAATGTGCTTTATAAAGGCTACTCAAGCAAATGCTGTTAGGGTCTGTTTTATGTATTTGTCTGTGATTTTAGCTTGACACACTATTTTTAAAGATACACACATAGCAGTTATAAAAGCTCTTCCAATGGCATTAAATTACATTTTAAGCTAGTTGATCATTGTTAGCCATGCTAGCAGCAAGCAATGTCAATGTCAGTTGGTTGTAGGTCCACTAATTTGGTCCAGACTAAAATATCTTAAAAACTAGCATATGGATTTCCTTAAAGTTTTGTTCAAACAATCAGGAGGATGAATCCTACAGACATAAGCTGGGCTCAGACTAGAGCAGTTTGGGGATAATGTATCCCCACTTCACCTATCCCGACAATCAGAGGAGAAATCTGGACCAGGACGGATGTTCGGCCCAGATTATTTGATAACGTGGGAGGTTTACAGATCCTGTTTTAAACCTCCGGAACTGCTCGCAGACTCATCAGGGCTGCCCTGATAATTTAAAACATGTTTGATATGCAGGATTTAAACTCTTGATGATTACAGTTATGATTACATCAGAAAGGAACAGCTGATGATATTGCCAAGCAATGCTAAACATTCTAGCCCTTGAGGCTAACGTTAGTTTGCATACTACCTTTAACATGTAAGACCCACATGTGGACATATGCAGTCTACTCAGTGAGCGAGCAAGAGATTAACGCTACATCATAAAACTCTAATTAGCCTACCATGTGCATTTCAAAGACAAGCCAACAGACCTGAAAACAGTAGCCAGCAAAACAAACAGCAAAACTGTTGCATCAAACTCCTGCAGAACAGCCTCTGCATCAGTTCCAATATCATGATGAACCCAGGGCTCATCACTTTGCAAAGCGGGCTGATCCTGGACATGCAGCTGGCTGCTAGCCTCTGTCATGGTAACATTAGCAGACTCTGTGCTCGTACTGCTG
>JAPZEB010000021.1:19637498-19659897 GCA_029783705.1 Chaetodon striatus
ATCTGCCACCTAAAAAAAGGTTTCTGACAGGGAACTGAAGCTGTTATATCGATTTATGCTCCTTTCAAAGCCACCAGAGTCCTTTAATAAAAACAATCATTTTACCTTGCAGAACACAGAGAGTTGCTGGTTTATCACGATTGATTAGTTTGTGTGTGCTATTGTGTGATTTTGGTGTTGCAAAGGAATAGTTTGGATTCACCAAAGTCTCACAATAATACTAATTAACTAATTGATAGAAGACGATCAGCAGCTCCCGTATTATGTGAGATAAAATTACTATTTTTGTCAAAGGAGTCTGGTGGCTTTGAAGAGACCATAGATGGATACAACAGCATCAGTTCCCTGTCAAAAAGGGCTGTCTAGTGTACACTTACGTGCCTAAAATACACTATTTTCTGCCACCCCGTCCACAGCAGTACATTGCTCAGCTTCTGTGGCAGTTCTCCTGCCTGCTTCACCAGTGGTGGAGGAAGACTTAAGATCCTTTGCTAATGTAAAAGTACTTGTACCACACTGTAAAAATACTCACACACACAAGTGAAAGTCTTGCGTTGAACATGTTACCTAAGTGAAAGTGTGCAAGTGCAATCAGGAAAATGTACTTAAGGTATTAAATGTAGAAGTACTAAATGCAGAAAAATGTAATAAATCAAAAATAATGAAAAGGAAAAGCAGCAAATCCTCATATTTGAGAAGCTGGAACCATGACATGTTTTTGCCTGAAAAATGGCCTGGACGATTATCAAAATAGTTGCCAGTTAATTAGTTTGGGTTTTTTTGTCAAGTGACCAGTCCACTAATAGTTTCAGCTGCACTTGTATATTTTCATATGTTTTGTGTGCAACAATCTTAATTTTTAAAGTAAATAGTAACTAAAGTAATAAAATAATTTTAGTGGAGTAAAAAGTACAGTATTGGCCTCTACTGCAGTGCAGTAGAAGTATAAAGTGGCATAAAACCTCACACCAAAAAATCAGAACTATCCATTTTAGGTTTTCTTAAACAAAACCTGTAATTTCGAAAGTATTTCATTCAAATTTTAAAAACCTCTTCTTGTAATAATGTTATATTTTGTGACTTTCAAGGTACTGGGCGTCTCTGAGAAACCTTGTCGTCTCTCTGATGAACTCTATGAAGTCCATCATTTCCCTCATCTTCCTCCTGTTCCTCTTCATCGTTGTCTTTGCACTCCTTGGCATGCAGCTCTTCGGTGGCAGGTAACACTAACTAGTCACCTACAGAATAAATTGCTTATGGTTCTGTGCATCACGCCATATATGAGTCCATAAAGACATTGAGTCAAATGAGGAAGCATTCGGGCAGAAAAACAAATCTATTTAATCTGGCAGAAAATATAGACTGTTTTTCTCTCCCACTCAGCTCATTACTCATTTCCTGTGGTTCCAGTAAGGACAGATTTGCAAACATTAAAAACAAGGCTGAAGTAGACTCCATGGCTCAGTACATTCCTCTTGATTGAATACACTCAGTTTAGAGGAGAATAGATTGTCCTGTGGCCTGTTCACAGTTGTTTTCATTATACCAACAGACTGTGTGAGCTCGGTGGAGATCTCAGACTTTCTCTGTCACACACACACAGCTTTTGTTGCTTTGTTTTCCCTCGAGTCGATGCTGTTTCCCACAAGCTGTCACTTCAATAAAGGCTGGCCTTGTGTATGAACTGGCCTCAAGAATACAGAGCACATGGAAAAAAAACATCAGCCAGCCAGCTTTTGAGGAGGAGAATTGATTTCTCTCTGACCGAGAAAATAAAATAAACTCAAAAGTAGACCCAGCCCTGCTTTTTTAAGTGTGTCTCTTTCTCACAGGTTCATCTTTGAAGACTACACCCCAACAAACTTTGACACCTTTCCTGCCGCCATCATGACCGTCTTTCAGGTCTGGAAATAAGCCTGTCAATTTATTGCTCTCTACTTCACACAATTTACTGCAGACACTCACAACATACGGGAAATGTGATACATTTAGCAGGTGTGGAGTTTCTATCAAAGCTCAACAGTGATCCTCAGGATACTTTCGTAGATAATGTTCTGTGTGTTTGTGCGTGTGTTTTCTCAGATCCTGACTGGAGAGGACTGGAACGAGGTGATGTACAACGGTATTCGCTCTCAAGGAGGAGTGAAGTCTGGCATGTGGTCCTCTATCTACTTTATAGTGCTCACGCTGTTTGGAAACTGTATCCTTTATCACTCCTCATTCAATGAAATATGAAAGGTTTCATTTCAAAATGCCGTACACAGCACTACATGCCTTCTTTTTAGGAGGTAACCTAGGCTAACTACCACTGGTACTAAGATATATTAGAATACATAACCCTAATTTGTTGTTTTTTTGGCAGTTTTTTGTATTAGAGCAGTAGATGTGTGTTGTTTTTTTCAAATGTGGAAATCTTGTGTTATTATTGGTCTTTATTTTTAGCTTTATAGCCCAGTTAAGACTAAAGGTTTCCAAGGAGGTAAAGCCTTTTTTGGAACGTTGCAGGAAAAGGCTGCATCATTGTGAACCGGCCCGTGTCAGCTCGACTCAAGCCAGCTCATGATGTTTCCTGCAACTGAGCTTGTCAAGTCACCAGTTGCTGGTTTTAGAAGATAAGGCATGTCACCTGTTTCAACAGCCAGTCAGCTTGTAGCAAAGTCAGCTGGTCAAGTCAATTACAAACTGTAAGCTGGTTGAGATGGAGTTTTGGACAGAGGAAAGAGAGCTGACATCAACTCCTCTCACTGACGGGACTGCTCTGGGAATAGATGGAAGAAACTGACAAGAGTGTGGAGATCACCTGTCTTGAGTTCATGGCATAAATTTGCCTAAGCCCCCAAGGTATTCCAATGAAGCCCCCATGGAAGGCTCCAAACTCTGTACCCTCAAGTTTTTTTTCATGTTGTCACTGTGTCATTTCTACTTGAAGTGCTGCTGTGGCACATACTGTATCTCACTAACACTATCCTTATTCATGTTTTAAGAAGCGACAAATTATATCTAGCCACAAAAAAGCCTAAAAACCTGGACATTGGAACATAAGCACAGAGAGTCATGGCTATCTTGTAATGCTTGCAATTATTATTTTCATCATCATTAATTAATCTGATGATTGTTTCCTAGATTCTGGTTTGCTTGATTTAGAAAATTAGAGACAATTGTGACAAATGTCCATGTTTCTGAATGTCCAAAGTGGTGTCTTTGTCACTACAAAACCCAAATATATTCCCTTTAATATGATATAATACAAAGACAACTAGGAAATCTCAATATTTGAGAGGCTAAAAACATAATTTTCTGCCATTTTTGCATGAAAAATTACTTTAACAATTAATCTCTTATCAAATCAGTTGCCGATTATTTTTTTGCCGATTAACTAATTGACTAGTCAACTAATCATCACAGCTCTAGATGATACACCATCTTGTCTAGTTGAATTGGTGTTGACTGGCAGGTTTAAAACATTGTAGACCAGCGCATTGCAAATAGCTGCAAATTTCAACTAGTTTCCTCACGAATCTTTGGTCTGGCCTTGGTTTAAGATTGTGCAACTTTCACGTCACAGTTTATTTTAGCAACTAAAGCTTTATCAGTCATTTTAAAGTAAGATTCATGTATGTTTCTGGATGAGAAGGGGAGGATCTGTTGTTCTATTATCAGTCTCTTAACTAACAGTTGGTGTTGTGTAATTGGTGGGGTCGCCCAGCTGCACTTTAACCATGTCCTTAACTCAACTGTGACCAGACACCCTGCTGAATGTCTTCTTGGCCATTGCCGTGGATAACCTTGCCAATGCACAAGAACTCACCAAGGTACTGAAAAAGTGAAAAATAAAGAGCAAGCCTGTTCTCATTCTTGTTAGAGTCTGTGACTTAATGCTAAATAGTCTTAATAATCTTTCCACTCCGCCGTGTTCAGTCCTGCTCTCATCTCCTCTCATCACTTTGATTCTGTTTAATTATTCAGACACACAGATGCTACAGTTGTTCCGCTGCCTTTTACTCCTCTTCTTTTTTGATCAGGATGAAGAGGAGGCAGAGGCAGCGTTCAACCAGAAGCATGCTCTACAGAAGGCGAAGGAGGTCGGACCGTTGTCCTCCTTCATGTCTTCAGAGTAAGTGCTGTATGCAGCCGCTCTCCCTGCCTGACCTCCTCCTCTCCTCTCTCTCTCTGTCTCTCTCTCTTCCTCTCCCTCCCTACCTCCTTCTTTCCTTCCTTCCTCCAGGGATTGTGTATATAGGACTGACCCGCAGTGCCAACACTTAGCATGAGTTGCTGTAACCTTCAGCAAATGGCAAGTTCATCATTAGGTGCAGTAGATTTGAGTAACTAGACACGTCATGTACAACAGTTGTAGGGTTATCAATACAGAGCTTTAACTTGTGCACTTCAGGGCCTGTGGAGAGAATCAGTATTTGATGCTGTCCCATTACAGACTTGTTGATAGGTCTTTACTGAAAGGTCTACTATGTAGCCTCTGCCTGCTCCCAGCACTGTAATTTGCTCCAAATTGAAGTCCATGTCTCCATGGTTACTGGTTCCACTCCAGGATGGGAGGTGCTTATGATGTTGTCATGGTGACAGGGTTACTTAGTGTCCAAATTAACATGGTGTGTCCATTTCAGTAATAGACTCCTGGATTCAGCAGAATGGCTGCTAGTAAAGAGTGTAAGGAAGTGAAATAAAGTGTGTGCAGACTTTGATCTGTTGATTTCACTTGTGGACATTCTTTTGATAACATGACCTTGTTTTCTCAATGCTCAGGTTTCCAGCTTGCAGAATAGATTGTGTGTGTGTTTTTTTCTCAGGGATTGATTGCACAGTGCCTTGTTGTAGGTGGTGGAAGTGCATGTGCATGCACAAGAGTGAGGACCTCTGGCTCTGTGTGCACGCTGTGTATTGAGAAACAAGCGAGTTTGTTGCATGGGCATGTGGAAGATTTAACAAGACAACATTTTGCTAACATGATGACTATGTACCCCCGTCTTTCTTGCTTTCTGTTAGGGCTGCACGATACGCAAAAAAAAGATATTGCAATTATTTTGACAGATATTGCGAATGCGATGTGAGTTTTGATTTAGGCGGAGATTTTCCTGGGATGTGTACCAAACAAACATGTTCCCTTACGTCTGGAATATGATTCGGCCGAGGCCTCTCTGTAGCAGCACAATGCTTTATTTATAATGGATGTCATGAAACATTTACCTTTATCTAAAAAACTGCAGCTCCTGTAATTTGGATGTTGCACTCAGTCGTATTGCAATTTTGAAAATATTTAAGTTAATTGTGCAGCCCCACTTTTGCCTTTCTTTCTTTCTGGAGGCTTTGCCATTTTCCTAAAACTTACCCAATGGAAACAAAAATTAAAGCAGAGCAGAAAGAAATCCAGAGATATGCATCAGTTTTGGTTTGAGCCATCTGAGGGTCAGGCTCCTGTCAGAGCCCATAGAGAAGACAGGAATACCACGGGGTCGTCTGGGCCGGCATCTGCATTCAGAGACGACACTCTGAACTTTTGGGGGCTCTGGTCTCATCTCCGATGTCAGCTATGAAACCCCGGCGGTACCTGCCCCTGCTGACCTTGAAGAAACTTGCATGACAGCATTTGCTCTATAAAGAAAGAGATGCAGCATGTTGGAAGCTGATGATGATTTCACTTTGGGAACGCATGCGTCTGGTCAGCATGATCAAAGGAAGAAAAACAGAAATTACACACTCTGCTTTTTACATACAGTTTATAACAAGTGATACTTAGACTAGAATATTTGGATAGTGTTATCAGTGTGTGTACAGTTTTTCTTCCACTGTGAAGTCTTTAACCCCTCCCCCAAATGCTCTTGAGTACTCTGAATATTTTTAAACTAATATTTTGAAGCTCCGCATATAAATTCCCTCATTCAGCTCTACTAGCATGTCCTAAAAGAATGCTAATGTGTGAGTGCTCTGAGGTGAGGGCGGTGTTCAGAGCTGCATCCCAATGTGGTGGTTTTTGTTCAAAGGGTATCTAAATATGCACTCTTCTCCTGTGTTTGCTGATGGAGCCCATCTCTGTGTTTTCTACCTGTACCCATACCGTAGCTCAGACTGTCTTAACATCTCAATCTTACTTAAGATGTCTTCTTATCAATGTTGCGCTTACTGTTGATGTTTATGAATGTTGTTTAATTGTTTCTAATACTGCTACCATCTTGTTTGTCAATGTGCCGCTTGGCTCCAGTGGAGACACACAGCAAAGCATCAGGAGTTCAGTCAGTTTTTGACCTCAAAGTATTTCTTTTATAATTACAAACATCTAAAAGAGGGGATGTGTGCAGTGGAAATATTCTGTTGCAAACAGAATACACGATGTAGCAACTAAACGTTAAATAAATTATTCATCTGTGTGATAAGTCTTCTATGAAAGAGCTTTTTTACCCATAAGCAATGAATAACAAATTCAGAACAGCTGGTAAATGACTTTAAAAGTCTGTACACAGTTGTTTTGATGACTTTGATCTTTGCGTTTGTCTTTGAGGATTGTTTGCTGTGTGTCTCCTGGTCTGTTTTGTCTCTGCTCACAAAAGCACTAATGTCTTGTTTTCAACCAATCGCTCATTGATAACACGGACCACACAAGAGTCCACGTTCCAGTAAGTAACACTGTCTGTTCAGCTCTCTGAATCTCTCACTAACGCCTGTCTGATTTTCTTAAATGGGTAAATGTCCCAGTCTCATCCTGTGTGGTTTTCTGTCCATGCTCTGTCCTGTACCTCCAAACTCTTCAGCATTATTTTACTCCACCTTTTTTATATCTATTCCACTGGTTTCATTCTGCATCTTTCTGTTATTACAGTCACACAACAACCTCTGGCTTGGTTAATTTATCACCTGACATCTTCATTGATCCAGTACAATGCTACATGTTGACATGAAATAGCTCTTTGTTGTTGATTAAAAAAAAACCTTACACATCAGACCAAAGCACTTGTTAGCACATGCACTGTGATGATCATTTTTTGTCTCAAATATCTTGATTGCTAATTTATATTTTATTAAACAAAAAGGGAACCTAGAGAGTCCATCAATGCAGATTCAGAATCTCTACTTTGAATAAAATTTTGGTGAAAACACAGCATGCAAAAGGTGGTTTTAAATAACAATACAAGTTGAAAAAACTAAAGTGAAATTTAACCTTTCTGAATTTTAAAGCTTGGGTAGGCAGGAAAACACCGCAGAATTTGAAAATACATCTCCCACCTGCAGCTCTCCTCTCTCTGTCCTAAACCTCTCCTCAAGTAGACCACGGGCTTACGCACGCACAATAACCTGTGTTTCACTTAAATTTATTTATTTAAAATTATTCCCACATAGAGTTGCACACAGCTCATTTGCTCAGCTCCCCCTTTATTAGACAGCAAATGAGACAAGAATTAGCATGCTAACATTAACCACCCTACAGTCCCTTTGCCTCACTCCCCGCCACTGTCGACTGCTTCCCTAAAAGGAGAGCTGGCAGCAGCTCAGGAGACAGACTTTTAGTCGGTGGTTATAGCGGCTCTCGTTCAGCAAGCACAAATCCCCTTGCAATGGATGTCCCAGCGGGCTGGTGGCCAGTGACAACGCAAAGTCTAACCTGCTAGCTGTTCTGGCAGGGGGCTAGGGCTGTCTGGTCCCCCAAAGCTGGGGTTTGCGCTGGCTGGATTCAGGTTGCTGCAGCTGCTGACGGCTGCCAGTGGTCACTCTAAAGAGCTGCTGCCACCTCTCCTCCCAGTGAGGTGGTCTGTCGCAGCAAAGACTGAGGTGAGGACATACTGTGACTCAAAGCTCAAGAACTTAATTGTTAATTCTGCAGCTATGAGCTCTTGTTAGCAGAAGGCTAAACTATTAGCAATATTTTCTGTCCATCTCTGAAAAACTTCGCACATAAAGACCCGTTTTGATTTGTTTATTGTCAGACTTTCTTAGGCTCTCTTTTTTGATTGTTTTGCGATGTAGCCAGTTGTTGCCAATGCTGGAATAGCAAGTTTTTCTGTAGGATTCTCTGCCATTGAACCAGGCTGTCACTGAAGGGACATGCTCGTGCATCTGCATTTGTAGAACAGCCAGCAGGAATGCGCTCTCTTTGAAATTACCTGTGATTGGCCAAAGTTTCCATCACAGCATAGATTTTCTAAAGCCTGAAAATAGAGCAGAGAGGAGGTGCAGAAGTCTAGCCTCTCTCAGTCCACTTGAATGACAATATGCTCAAAGTTTATTGTGGGCTATTTGCCCAATGATGCCAAAATTAAACTGCCTACCCAAGCTTTAAATGTGAGGCTGCGTATAATAAAATGTCTGGTTATACATACTGATATTCTGTCTTTTCTTTCTCTTCTCAGGGGAAGCCGGAGGAGGCGGCCCTACCTGTACAGGAAAAGAGCCATCCACCGCAGCCGGCCGACCTACTCCTGCTCCCTGGAGGAGGCCCAGGGCAGCATCAGGGAGGGCCGCCCACCCCCACTTCTCAACCCCTCTAACTCTTTCATGTCCAGGAGAGAGAGGAGAAAAAGGATGACCATGTCAGTGTGGGAGCAGAGGACCAGCCAGCTGCGGAGACACCGCCAGATGTCCAGCCGAGAGATCCTGTTCAGCAACCCCAGCGAGGAGAAGGACGGGCCCCCCGCTTCAACCCAGGCCCACCTTGGACATCCCCTGTCACTGCACCGCAAGGCCATGGAGCACACGCATACTGGGAGTTTGAAGCACCTGTCAGACCCCTTAGCCTCCCCAGTCAACAAAAAGGTCTCAGGCTCCTCCATGTCTGTGGACATGTCTCTTGAAGCCGCCCTCTGTGGTGACATACCTGAACCACCATCAGTGCTGGTGCCAGAGTCGTTGGATCCTACAAATGAGCCCCTTCCTGATGCTTCTGTGTCCGTGGCCATACCAGAGCCTCCTGAATCAGACCCCATCACTGAAACCAGAAAATTAGGTGTTAGTCAGAGTCACAACTCCGTCAGCGAGCGCCGCAGCCCCAGATTAAATGGCGAGCGTCAGCACAGGGCAGTAAAGAAGTTCAGACCACCAGATAACCTTGACACGCTGACTCCTGAGATGGGAGGTCATGGCGGAATTAGGGGCAGGAGGGCTCTGCATCACTGCGACCATCAGAGCGGCACCAGAAGTCAAGGGTCGTCACCTGGGAATGGAAGCCACTTGGGGAGTCGCTCGGTCAGCAGAGAGAGGAGGAGAAATCCAGGGAAAGTGGAGGAGACGGAGGCAGAGATGACAAAGGAGGAAGAGGTGTCCAAACCTGATGAAAGCAGGTGAGACAGACCAACAGCTGCTTATCTAACATGTTTGGTTGTATTTGCTTGGCAGTATGTTTCAAATTTGGTAAACAGATAAAGTCAAAGTTAGAAGAGATTCATCCCAGGATGTTGCATTTATATGTTTAATGCCAGAGATTTTCAATGACCTGGAGTTGTTATGTAACAAAACACAGACATTATTTTTATGTACTCAGTAGCTCTAAGCACAGGACTGTGTTTCAGCGCTTTGCACAAATAGATTCATCTGTGTTGAGAATATTTATTATGACCTTGTGTAGGGGAAGGCAGGGAGTAACATAACAAGTTTACCCAAAATGACAAGGAGAGGCTGCTAAAACACTTTCAAATGGAACAATGAATGACATTTATTTACAGAAAAATGATTCACAGAGATAAGCCAACTAACAATGCAGAAATGGAGGCTTACAAGGCGTCAGGGTCTCCAAGGCCAAAAAAACAAACAAGAAGAAAAATGGGAAGCAAAATAAATCGCAGAGAACCTGCAGGTTTCCACAGAGTTGTATCAAGATACTGCTACAAAATACAGTTTCAGCAATAACATACTGTCACGTAGCAGTTTAAGGAGGACCCAAATGAAGACTAACAGGCTTTAAGGTTTTTAAAAAAAAAGCTAGCTTTAATACAGCCAATAAAAAACATACAGATATAGCAGGTAACTGAAAGTCCAAATGAAAGCAGAACAAAAAATAAACTGAAAACCAACGAGGGAAAAATACGATGAACTCAGGTAAAACAATCCAAACACAAGATATCAGGCAGGATACAGAGCATGGACAACATCAAGGACACAGGGCCGAGCACAAGATGAACACTAACAAAGAACAAACAGAAACACACAGGTATATATACACAGAAAACTTATCACAAGAACAAGACACAGCTGGATTAGGAAGACACAGGCAAAAGGAGGGAAGTGGAGATTGGCTGGCAACAAGGGTGGAGCAAACAAGACTAATACAGAACAGGTCTTAAGGATAGACTCTGGGAAAAGGGAAGTACTAACGAGACAGGCGTGACAGAAAACAGGCGGGAAAACACACCAAGACGGGAAGTAAACCAGACACGACACATGAGGAGAGAGATTAAACTCCAAAACAAAGTCCAAAGGATAACAGCATATAAACAAACCCAACACATACGCATACTCAACAGCAGCAGCACCAGCCCAACAAACAGCTCAGTGACCAAGAGGCAAAGAACACTGGTGCTGTGGGTCGATATAAAATGTCTGAAAATCAGTCAAAAATGATGGTTTGATTCATTGCCAACTTCTATTGCATTTTGGCTGCATGTTTTTTTTATTATTATTATGCCTTAACTGGGTAGTCAACAGTAGAGAAATTACAGAAATGAGAAAAGAGAGTTAAAATGACAAACAACCAGCATGGGCTGGGGGCACTGTGGTTTATGGCCAGCTATAGATTCACCACCTGACAGCACTGACCATATTGCAAGTGTATCACTGCCCTCCTGTCTGTCCAGTAATGTCTTTGTCTTTGTATTTTCAGACAGGGTGACAGGAGTGAAGGAGGAGACGCTGACCCACCAGACAACCAGAGCCACGCTGGCGACCAGTGTCCTCAGAAGCAAGAACAACCTCCTCAGCAATCAGAGCCGTCACCTCCTGTCATCCCAGAGAGCAACAAAGAAGAGAAGGAGGCAGAGCAGGAACAAGATAAATCTCAGCTCAGCTCCAGTGTGATCATCGAGGTGCCCAACGTTCAGTCGTCTCTGGAGCTCTCCACGATCACAGGTATTTGAGACGAGAAATAGGCCATGCACAGTCATGCTTCATTTTATATCTATTACACCTAAGCTAAATCGTTGCCTCCACAGTTCAGGCATTTTTAGAAGCAGTGAGTCATGTTATCGTCTAAGCTAGTCCCCATAGCTCACTGATTTGGCTTGCTGCTGCTGAGCTTGGTATAGACTCAGTGGATATCTACAGCACTGGATCAAAATCCAATTTTGTAAACTAAATGTACAAGTTTTAATGTGGCTTTGTGAGGCCTCCTTCCTTGCTTGTATCCACTCTACCATCTTCTCATTTTACCCTGCTCTTCTCCTCCTCCTCTCACCTCGTCGTCTTCTTCTCCTGACCTTCTCCAGTCAACAGTAAGGACCCTGAAACCTGCAAGTCAGAGAAAGAGGAGGCCGAGGAGACAAAGCCTGTCAACACTGTGACGCCAGACAGCATGTTCATTTTCAAACCTGACAACCCGTAAGTCGTTGCCACAAGGATGGACTTTTTAATACTGAGGAATGATGACAAACATCACATGTACTTGGAAAAAATTGCCACCAATGGGACTGGGTTATAGAGATGTCTGCCCTCTCTCTAATACAATGGAGCTAGATGGTGCTCAGCTTGTGGTGCTCAAAGCGCCAAAAAACATACATTTGAAAAACTCAACAGCAATGTCTCTTTCCAGAACTCTTGACCTGGTTACTGAAGATAATCCACAGACCTTGTTGTTAGCAGTTTCATGTAGGAACTTTTTGCTCTCTTCCAAACTACACTCACCAACCGTATCACCACACAGAACAAGACATGCATCTACTCATGGTCAAGAGGCTCGGGCTCCTGACCGTGTGAGATGTAAACATCCATGACATCCTCCTCGACTAAACTGTAACATCAGCTAGCTCAGTGATGCATCTACTGCTAGCCCACCTAGCCCGGTAAGAGGTCGGTAGAGTACTGAAAATCTATACTCAAGTAAAAGTATATTTACTCCCATAAAAAACGACTCAAGTAAAATTTTAAACTTCTATTTCAGAAACTTACTCAAGTAAAAGTTAGAAAAAAAGGTGAATAAATTACTTAAAGTATAAGTTACTTTCCATTTAATATTTTTTAGGATGTGCAGGCCAGTGCAATAATAAAATACAATTTTTGATAAAGTACGACAGGTTAATCAAACAAATAAGAAAACCCTACTGTCCCTCCATCTCCTCTCTGATCCTCTATTCCACATCATAACATAAAAAATTAACATAACACATAAAAAATGAACATATCCAACATTACCTTGCCAATGTTAGCTTGATAACACCGACAGTGTGGGCAGTTTACTTCAGTGTGCTTGCAGAGATTAAAAGAGGAGTTTAAAAAAGCGAAGATCTCCATGTTTTTCAGGAGGCACGACAAGCACCTCATCAAGTAACTGTTGTTTTTCTTAGATACTGGAGTAAAAAGTGGGGACAGATGTGGCCACAGATTGTCGCTGGAAGCTGCCTCTTCCTCTGGGTTTCACTCTGTCATCATTGCATTGTGGTCAAGAGACATGGTGCTTGTATTTCTTTCAGGCAACTGCAGCTGAGGTGCTCCATCTGCACTCTGTCCCCACACTCAGTCCTCTCATTTAGAGCAGACTCTTGGTAAAAAAAAAGGTATAAATGTAGTGAATTAAAAAGTGGATTAGTGGCTCAAAAATATACTCGATCAAAGAGTAGAATAGTTTAAAAAAAGAAACATGAAAAGTACTTGTTTCTTAAAAAAAAAAAAACTTTTTACTAATATGCGTTTGTTGTGGTGGATTTTTACACACCCCTGCCTAGCACCACTGAGCTAGCTAATGTTACAGCTCAGTCGACAAGGACATCACTGATCACATCTTGCACTGTCACGAGCCCGAGCCTCTTGACCATGAGTAGATGCATGCTTTCTTCTGTGTGGTGAAATGCTTGGTAGGTGTAGTTCTGTAGAAAGAAAGTAGTTTCTACATGAAACTGGTCACAACAAGGTCTGTGGATTATCTTCAGTAACCAGTTCACGACCAGACATTGCTGTTGAGCTTCCATCTAGTTCCATTATATTGAAGAGAAGACAGACATCTCTATGGCCGATATCTGCAACACTCTGCAAGTCACACCAAAACAATCTAGACTGATAAATACCACTAGAGGTAAGAGGAAACCATGTGTTTTTGATTTGGGGATGAACTGTCCCTTTAAGCCTTCACAGTCTGACTCTTAGTAGATATGGATCCTGACCTCTGCATCACAACTCCACTCAGCCATCTGCTCTCCCTCAGGGTGCGCCGAGCGTGTCACTACGTGGTGAACCTCAGATACTTTGAAATGTCCATCCTGCTGGTCATAGCTGCTAGCAGCATAGCACTGGCTGCTGAGGACCCTGTAGCCACTTCCTCTAACTGGAATAAGGTTTGTGTGTTCACGTTCATGTATTTATCATCTGTCTGACACAGGGACAGCTGTAACATTTTATCTCTGCTGATCCTACCTTCTCCTGAACCACTCTGAAATACGATTTCAATCATTGTTTATCTGTACCTTGGGTCTCGTAGCTTCATCTGCACTAAGCAGCAGAAGTGCCTTTAAAAAACAGAAAAGATTTCCTTCAATTGTTTTGCAAAGGGCCATTAATGAGACTTGATGGGGGGCAGTTAAATTGTTGATGAGTGAGGAAATTACAGTGTGAGACACACTGAGGCTGGTTGTTTATGGGAGGAATTAGGCTAATCATCATTTGAGAGGACTGTTTCATAATAAACCACAAGATGAGATTCTGTGAAATCAAATAGTTCAAAGTGTCTTAAAATCAACGCAGCAAACCGAAAGAATTTCACATTTTATTGTGAACAAACCATTTTTATTATTTATCTGTGTTATATCCTGAGTGCATCTGATTGTCTGATCTTTCTCTTTGACCGTCCCTGTGTCTCACACTCATTTCAGGTTCTGCGGTACTTTGATTATGTCTTCACTGGAGTCTTCACATTTGAGATGATTATAAAGGTGAGTTACTGTGTAAAGATGGTGTGATAATGATATGTCACTGTGTCGTGACTGATTGCAAGAAATGGTGGTGGTGAAACATAAACGCATACCTTATTCAACCAACCAGTTCCACTGTGTGATTTGACACACGGTTTCGAACCATTTGGCTCATGATCCCTTAAAAAAAGCAATGTTTACTTGCACCCCCCATCTCCAGTTGTATATTTTATTGGCTGTGACCAGTTTAAAGATTGAGTCTGTGGTTCTGAAAAATGATTGTTGATATTTGAGCTCAACACCCAAAGTATAATAACAATAATAACAGTTTTTATTTGAATAGCACTTATCTAAACAAGGCTGTGAAGTGCTTCACAAAGTGCATAGAAATAAGACAACAACAAAATAAAAGGGAAATAAAACACAAAAGTACAAATCAGGCATTAAAATATGTGTGCCATCCAGCCTAATCCCCTGAGGCAGAGAATTCCAGAGCTGTGGGGCCTTGGTGCCAAAACCTGGTCACCTTTAGTTACCCGCCTTAATCTAGGGACGACTAGTCAGGGCTTGAAGATCTCAGGTCATGTCTTGAACGATAGGTATTCAGAAGCTCAGCTATATAACTTGGCTTTAAACCATGTTGAGCTTTAAACTAATACACCCCTCCTGTCAGTGCTCCTTCAGATGCTCTGTATTACCATCCCACTTGCTAGTGTTGCATTGCAATTTATCCTCATAGAACGGTTTGTATGATGTCTAACAAATTAGCGCCCACGAATGGTGTCATCATGTTACATACTTAACGTTAAGTTACATAGATAGGCAAGTCAAGTGTATAAACACTGGATTTTTTTGTCAAAGAGTGCATTTGATTAGTATATTAGTCTTCCTGTTTTATTTGCCTTTTTTTTTTTTTAAGGAAATAACCAGTTAATCTTACGTCCTAGGGACACTGAAAATTATTCAAAGATTCAAGAAATGTGGAAAAAAGAGCCTATTGTTGTGAGGCAGAAATGGTTATCAGCTCTTTCTTCCTTTTCCTGCTGTTAATCGTCTCACGACTCCTTGTAGGGGTTCCTCCTCTCAAGTTGGAAACCACTGATCCATGTTACCCTCGGAGCAACAAACCGCTTTGTCAGGCCCGGCGCTCATTTAATTAAGCTTGTTCAGGAGCTCAACACTGAAACTCTAAATGCATAAAAAGATATGAATTCATAGTTGAGCTATCCTGAAGAAAAAAAAACATTTTTTACACTCTTGTCTTGTCCTTAGATGATTGACCAGGGTCTGATCCTCCACGATGGCTCCTACTTCAGAGACCTGTGGAACATCCTTGACTTCATCGTCGTGGTGGGAGCGCTGGTGGCCTTCGCCCTTTCGTCAGTCACGTGATTTATTTTCAACAATCACATGCACTAGTCATACGTCTAAACATCAAAGTGTCTTTGAATGAGATGTTAATGAGCTTTTTCTGCTGTAAATGTTGTTGCACTTCATGCAGTCATCTTCTCCATGTTGTTTATAACATTATAACTGTTGATATACTTGTCCCTCTTTCCTGTTTTTCTCCGTCTGTGGGTGGTGCCCCTGTGGGATTGACCGGCAGCAATGTTTTGGGGTAAAAATCCAAAAAGTCTTTCTCCCGTAGAACAAATACTGAATTTAAATACGCAGAATTTAGAGTGTAGAATATGTCAGATTCAACAAAATGTAACAGTGAATGAATAAGGTGGGAAAATCAAATAAAGGAGTGTCTAAAAATTGTATGTTTACTCTTCTGCAGTGATGTGGTGCTCACACTGTTTTACTCTCTGCACAGAAACAACAAAGGGCGGGACATTAAGACCATCAAATCTCTGAGAGTGCTGCGTGTCCTCAGACCGCTGAAGACCATCAAGAGACTTCCTAAACTCAAGGTCAGAAATGCTCTGTCTTTGATATCTTGGTTGCAGACCTGAGAGCAGATGCAGAGCGAGTAGAGAGATGAGGGGGATAAGCGATGAAGTGACAAACTGTGAGCATCAGGGCATGAAGACTTGTTGTCAAACCTCACACGTAGTCTGTCTGCAGGGAGAAAACAAAGCATAAAAGCTCTTGCACACACAGGTGGATAAGTCCTGAAAAACTTTAAAGCACCAAATCCACAGTGGAAGAAGAAATAATAGAAAATGGAAACTGAGGTGGTGAATTGCAGACAGGAAGAGAAAAGAGAATAAAGAGAAGAGAATGGAGAAGAAACAGACAATAAGAGAGGAGAGGGGAGACAGGGAATTAGGCAGTCTGAGAGGCAGCTGGAGGACCGTCTGAGTGTGCTAAAAGGTACTCATTTTAGGATTGTTACCAATACTATGCACACAGAGCAGCAAATGACACATAGACACATCTAGTTATATTCACAGGGAGAGGCAGTAAAAAACTTAAACTTACCTAAAGGGCCATTTTATACATTTTAACATACAGTACTTTATTACATTTTTAGATGCTGGATCTTCAACAGGGGGCCCGTGACCTCTAGGGGGTCCTCACAGTTACTGCAGGGGGGCGACAAATAATTGTTTGTTAGTCTCAGTTCTGTTTTGTTTTGGGGTTTTTTCAAAAATTAAGGTATGTCTGAAAACATACATTAACATGAACCCAACATATTATTAGATAAAATAGATAAAATGGCCTATTCATTAAAAACCCCCATACACAGAACTCATGAATCCTTGTACTATCATGTGAGCTGGCTAATGCTAAATCCTTCAGCACTTATACACAATGACGAGGTGAACCAGTCAGCTAACATTCATGTCCTATCAATTAGCTGTATTATTAATTGCAAGTGTAAGGACATTCTCGTGAGACACAGTGGATTGTTTTGTAGCTTTTCAAGCACCATCCACCTCAGAAACCACCGACAATAGTGCTGAGGGTGAAGCTAATGCAGAAAGGCACGCTACGACTGCTATGAAAGAAGGCTCAAAAATATTCTGAGAATTATCCTGAGTGTCACTCAGTTTTATACATTATATGGAGAATAGGGTCCCTGCTCCATCTATCTTTGAGCTAAGGGATCCTTGGCCTGAAAAAAATTACTGGTTTCAGTTCATGCCGGTAAAACTCACACTTGCTGTTTTTGAGTACTTATGTGAAACTGCAACATTTGAGGCATTAAAGGGATAGTTCAGATTTTTTTGTAGTGGGGTTTTATGAGGTACCAGGTACCAGGAGAGCATAGATGGATATAAAGACCTCCAGTTCCCTGTTGGAAAGGACTGTCTGACAACAGGATAAAGTGGTGAAAATATTCTAAATATAGCGTACACTTAAACTGATTGAAGTGTACAGATTGATATTTTCAGGTAGGACTTTTTGTAGGTGGATAAAATCTGTTTTCCTGCTGCTCCTGTCCACAGCAGCGCATTGCTTAGCTTCTGTGGTGGCTCACCTGTCTGCTTCTCAATGCTGGAAGCGTGCTGACCACCATCTAAATATCTCGTACAACCCCACTAAAAGCTGAAAACCATTTAATTCAGAAAAACAACAAGCATTTTGAAACAGGATAGTGTAATTTTGGTATTTTCTTGCATGTACAACAGCTGAATTCACACACATCAACAAAAGTTTGCAAAACACTTCCTACTTGCTGTGTTATCTTGTGATGACACCATGAATTTGACTGAACAGAAAAAAAAATTGTGAACATCAGGGAAAATCCTGAAAATGCTGCCTGCTTCTTGCTGCAGTATCTGCACAGACCCGTTTCCCTGATCTCACCACATGTTATTCATCTCACGTGTCTCTCTCTTCCAGGCGGTGTTTGACTGTGTGGTGACGTCTCTGAAAAATGTCTTCAACATCCTGATCGTCTACAAGCTTTTTATGTTCATCTTTGCCGTCATCGCTGTGCAGCTCTTCAAGGGGAAGTTTTTCTACTGCACCGACAGTTCGAAGGACACAGAGAAGGACTGCCAGTAATGCATTTTTTCTTTCCTTTTCCTTTGTCTTCCTTGCATTCCTTCTTTTCTTCCATATGTTCTTTTTCGGGTTTGTCTCCACAGCCTCCTAAACTAGACTCTTAGGTCAATTAACTTGTTAAAATTCTATAAAATCCTTTCAAATTCCACATCGTTCTCACCAGAGATGTTCCAGTGCCGTTTATTCCGTCTTGATACTGATTCAGATATCTGAACTTCAGCAAATACAGAGTGCCTGACACCTTTGAGTGAAAAAAAATGAACAGTTGTATACTACAAACCCTGTATGGATGTGAAATGATTGCTGTCATTGTTGTATGGCATGACTCAGGTTGAGCTTAAACATGAACAAATACAGAGAATGAATACCACAGAAATGACGAATTTGCTGGCATTTTGCTAACGTTTTGCTGAGATCTTCTGAATTCTTCTTCATTGCTCCAAAACAGTAGTTGCTGCTGTGTAGGTTACTGTTTAAAAGAGAAAGAATTGATTTCCTGGAGAGCTGCCATTTTATTCAGGTATAAAACTACTTTAAACTTTATGACTGAATTGTGGTGTCGGATCACTGTAGACTTACGTACTCGCCGTTACCTGATCCAGTAGTTCAGTCAGTATCAGCAGAAATTCCAATAATGGTAACTCCAAATCTTACCTGCTTTTTTTTAATTTGATATTTCCTTGTTACAACCTTTCTTCTGTTGCCCCTGCTGTCCTCCTCCTCCTCCAGGGGTTACTACATCGACTACGGGAAGGACAAGAAAGAGGTGAAGAGAAGAGACTGGAAGAGACACGACTTTCACTATGACAACGTCATCTGGGCTCTGCTCACTCTCTTCACTGTTTCCACCGGAGAGGGATGGCCTCAGTGAGTGTCTGACTGGAATCAGCAGCCGAGTGCTAATTCTTATTCTGGTTAACGAAATTCAGCAGGAACTTTCCCACATATCATCTTCCATTCTTAGAGGTCTCATTAGCGTTTATGAGCGTTATAACCTTTTAACATCTGGCTTGTTCTTTGGTAATGGTCAAATCTGACCTTTGATGAAGGAAATATAATAGATGTGATTAACTTAACAAAGATTTTGCCATTCATTATCTCACAATAAGGTTACGCCAATAACTCACTGACAGTGCTTGTGGGTTTGTACTGTTCCAGCCCTCGTTAATTGACTGCCGCTGTGGAAATAAATTGAAATGATATCCTCTTCTAAATAGCAAATTGGCATTTGATCCCCACCCCACTGAGCAAATAATTCAAAACAGTTTCTTCCTAAACTAATAGCTGCTATAAGGAGCAGCAAGTGGGCAAGATTGTTGACTTTGCATTTTGATATATCCTCAGTGAATGTTACAGTAAAGTTATTGCTGCTCCTCTTATTGAAGTTCCTCTTATAGCATTAGCTTTAGCATTGGTTAGCTCTGTGTCTCCGCTCTTCCAGGGTCCTGCAGCACTCAGTGGATGTGACAGAGGAAGACAGAGGTCCGAGCCACGGCAACAGGATGGAGATGTCTATCTTCTACGTCATCTACTTTGTCGTCTTTCCTTTCTTCTTTGTCAACATCTTCGTGGCCCTCATCATCATCACCTTCCAGGAACAGGGGGATAAGATGATGGAGGAGTGCAGCCTGGAAAAGAATGAGGTGAACAAACAAACACTTTCTTTGTGTGTCTTTCGTGGTTAATGACCCAGAAGCTTCTTTCTAGGCTAATCAGCTTTTTTCATTTTATTTTTTCTCATTTAATCTGGTCACACTTTGTTCCTCCTTATCTCTTCTTTTCTCCGTCTCTTTACTTTTTCAAAGTATAGATTTACAGTCAGGTCTGCACTATTAAATACTTTATTTTCCACCAAGACTTTTCCTTTTTTGAATTTGGAATGCATAGCTATGCTAGCGACTTGACACTAAACAGTGCTATTGGGGTTCGGCAAACTTGAGGAGACACTCCATTTTTGGCACATATGACAAGCCCGTACAAACTGCATCCACTGCTAGTACAAGACAAACCCACCTTTGTGACAGTTATCTGCACCTTGTTATAGTGCAACACTGCAGTTAATAAATATGAGGCCAAACTATCAGTAATCCACTTAATAATTAATTATACAGAAAGACGAGACTCACATTATAAGTAACGAGATGTAGCCCTTTCCATTACCCTTACCCTTACCTTAGGAAATTCTCTTTTGACATGATACCTGATAGTTAGCTAATCTCTAACTTAGAATCTTTGTCAGTGCTTCTGCTTCCGGGTCAAGGAGTGAAGGGGGCTGATGGTGGACTGATGTGTAGGTGCGGTGGGCGAGGTATGTACCTAGGGGATAGGTCATGTAGCTGCTCCAGCTGTAGCTATACCCACTTGAAATTTAGAGGAAAAGACTCCAGGCCTTAGATGTATCACGCACATTTTAGTTGACAGAGTGTTACATTTTTTAATTCTGTGTATGGGTTTCACATTTTTACAGTTGGAGAATGTAAGAATCATTTTATGCCTGCAGCACTGATGAATAAAAATTAAAATGTTTTAGAATAACCATTATTCTTTTTCATATTATTTTTTTGTCAAAACCAAAGAAGAAGGGCTAAAGAGCTGCACACGGCTCCGGGGCCACAGGTTGCCCAGCCCTGGATTTGTTGATTAATTTATAAGTTGATTGATTAGAAAATGATTTGCAATTATTTTAATTTAATTGGTTGTTCGGGTTGACTGCCAGCTCAAGATTGTTGGTGTTTGATGACCTGGAAATGAGATTCAACAATCAGCTATCTTTCTCCATAACTGTGTACTGAACCTTGAAAACAAGGCAGAAAGTTAAACTGCACTTTGTGTGTTTTTACTGTTTCATTCTTCTTCCTGTCCTCTTTCTGCTGTTCTCTGTATTTCAGAGGGCGTGCATAGACTTTGCCATCAGTGCCAAACCTCTGACCCGTTACATGCCCCAGAATCGGCACACGTTCCAGTACCGTCTGTGGCATTTTGTGGTGTCGCCCTCTTTTGAGTACACCGTCCTGGCCATGATTGCTCTCAACACCATTGTACTGATGATGAAGGTGAGGATTACGAAGAGAGAAAAAGAAAAATCAGATCAGATTTTAGGAGGACCAGAATGAGAGGTGAACAACTGGTGTGACAGGTTCTGCCATCATCTACTTCTGTCTTCTCACTCCTAAAGATGACGTACCATTTTCCACATATCCTTGTTTGCTAATCAGAGAAAAACACACCTTGTTTTGCTTCTCAGCAACATATTCTGTCACGAACTTGCAACAGTTAACACTTTGGTTTTAAAATAAGCTGAGATGTGTCACTCCTTACTGGAAACATGAATGTGTCCTTTTTAGGTCCCACAGTAGCACCTCAACACACTGTGATGTTTTCATTTTGATCTGCTGATGTTTTAGTGTTTTTTCCACCCCTCTCTCACCTCTATTTATTTTCTGCTCTGGTCTTTTCTTGGTCTGTGCTGGTTGTTCAGTCAGACAGACAGACGGACGCAGGGTGACTCAGCCTGTATTAAATATTGATCTATAATGTCCAGGGGCTGCTATTTAGCATGACCTCATTAACTGTGGCTGCCACCCCTAGAGGAATGACTCCTTTTATAGTGCGACAGATGAGAGGTGCAGAGACTGAGGCACTATTTATGGGTCTGGAGGAATCTTCCATCAACCTGTAGATCTGCAGGGTGCAGCGCTGATGTTCAAACTGATATCAGAATGGTATCATGAGGTTGCAGTGAACTGGTTAGGGAATATTCCACTTTTTTATCCTTCTTGTAACACAGATTTCTTGTAGTTTAACCTCTGCAACCTTTCTATTTTCAGTATTACTCTGCCCCGCCGGCGTACGAGGCCGTACTGAAGCACCTGAACACAGCGTTCACTGTTCTCTTCTCTGTTGAATGCGTCCTCAAGATCATGGCCTTCGGCTTTCTGGTGAGAGAAAAGAGCAACATACAGTCTCAATGTGAATTCACGATCCTCTTTAGAAATGGCTTAAAGCATCTTCCCGTTTTTTGCAGAACTACTTTCGAGACACGTGGAACATTTTTGACTTCATCACAGTTTTGGGAAGCATCACAGAGATCGTGGTAGACTTGCAGGTAATAAGAAAAACATGATTAAAGCTGGGGTAGGCAGTTTGTTGTTGTTTGTTAGTCACTAGGCAAGATTGCCATGATAACCTTTTAGCATACTGTTTTTCAAGTAGTCTGAGTGAAAACCAGACTTCTGCATCTCATCTTGGTCTGTTTTTAGACTTTAGAAAAGCCCATGAGGGGAGACTAGCCAATCACAAGCAAGGTTACTATAGTTAACTAAAACTGAGCTAAAAACGTAACTTTAAAAAATAAATAAATAACTGAAGCAATATCGTGTAGTTACAAG
>JAPZEB010000021.1:19668239-19678827 GCA_029783705.1 Chaetodon striatus
AAAAATTAACAAATCGCCTACTGACTGTATGTGTGTGTGTGTGTGTGTGTGTGTGTGAATTTGTGAGCCTGCAAGCATGCTCCATCGCAGATGAACGCTGTTCTTGTACTGCAGAGTGCTTTGATTCTCCTTTTCAAAACTAGAAAAACAGTATACACTGTTAAGACCTATTGCAGAAGAACAGGAGAGGCCAAGAGTAACAAGATTTTTTTTAAGATTTTGCCTGTATTTATTTTGTGACCTCATTTTAGGGATGGGAATTGGTAAGATTTTATTGATACCAGTGCTTTTTTATTGATTCAGTGTATTGGTCCGATTGTATCCGGACTTGTTTAATGATCTCTGAGTCTGAACACAGTGTAGATGAAATGAGAAAACATTTGTACAGCATTTGTTTCCATTTAGGTTTTCTTAGTCAAAGAAAAAAATGTGTTGAGCCCACCTATGTGGCACAAATGTCACTGTAACAGGATATTTACCCACAGTAATGGACAAGCTGCTTAGTTAGGAAGCAGTGACACTCGTAGGTAGAGTGTCAGATACATGGCATTCCTGTAATTGCAGCCCATGTTGTTTAGAAAGATGTTCAGCATATTGTTAGTGTTCTCACCTTTACATTACAGCAACACTGTTGTCACCTTTCTTCCTGAAACGAAACCATGCTTTGGAGTGTTTCTTCCTCTCCACCATAACTTCTTGTGGTTGCACATTTCCAGCAGTGAAGACGTATGAGTTTGCCATCATTAATAAGAGGAACTGATAACATCGGAGACATACATTTCCGTTAGATTTGACTTTTTGGAACTGGTTCTCGATTCCCATCCCTTCCTCATTTTATTGAGGTTGCTAATTTGCTATTTCTCATTATTTCTCCATCTGGACATAATCACTGTATCTTGTGTCTCAAAATAAGATGCAGTAAATAATTACAAGGCTGTCCTCTCCTTCCTTCTGCATCTATCTGGTGTAGTCTAATTTCAAAGTTCTTTTTTGTTATGTGAAATTATGATTAAAATGCAAACTGACGCCCAGAAAGGCCGTGGTTGCTCATCTGCTATTTCAGGCCAGTGGCCCTGAAATCATAATTTGATTCTCTAATTATCTCCATAACACCTTTATGGGTGAGCAGGCAACCTCACTTGTAACATTCCAGCGAGGCGTTTTTCTTTTGTACAGAAACATAAACAAATGTTGTTTATAACAGAGTAACACAATGACAATCCTGCCTGTGTGTGACCTTGATAATGTCACATTTAAACTGCCTGAAATCTGAATGAATTGTCATCTTGTGCCACATCACTATAATTTGTCATTTTTACATGACTGTGTACGTTATGATCCACCACAGCCACTCTGGGCTTCCACTTTAGCGTTGTGATATGTTTTATAATTGTTGGTGTGCTGGGTTTGTCTGACTATGATGTTCTTTGTGTTGCTATCAGAGACTAGTCCTGATGAACATGCCTGTGGATGATGACATGTCCGTTCACTTTACCTCCACCCTAATGGCTCTCATCCGCACTGCCTTGGAGATAAAGATAGCCAGAGGTCAGACCAAGACTCAAAACTTTACAGACAAACTTTCACCATGATGGAAAACTAATTAAATCACACTTAATGGTTTTTTTAAATTTCTTTTTTTATTCTTCAGGAGGGGAGGATAGAAACCAGATGGACCTGGACCTGCAGAAGGAGATCGGTGTCATCTGGCCTCATCTCTCTCAGAAGACGCTGGACCTGCTGGTTCCCATTCACAAAGGTGACATCAGCCTGCACCATAAAGAGATAGTTTAGATTGTTTGAGGTGAGGTTGTATGAGGCACTTGTCCACAGTCAGTGTTTTACATACATTAGATGGCAGTCGGCACGTTCCCAGTTTGGAGAAGCAGGCAGGAGTATCACCACAGCAAACTCAGCCCTGCAGGAGTGTAATAGTAAATGATATTTCATTTGAAGGGTCTGATGGGTTCTCCCTTTTCAGCCAGTGACATGACCATTGGGAAGATCTATGCCGCCATGATGATCATGGACTACTACAAGCAGAGCAAGGCCAAGAAGCTCCGACAGCAACTGGAGGAACAGGTACTTTACTTTTATTTTTATTTTTGCGTGTAATATAACATATTTTGAGTCAAATATGTTCCCATGAAGCACCAAGCAACCACCGATGTGCGATATTTTATTGCGTGAGTCTACTCTTTTCACCTCGATCATCATTTAACATTTTACATTATGCATGATGTATGTGTTTGGTTCAGAATTAAGACTAAATTATTAGTACTGACAGCCAGTCAGAATTATATTGAGCTGAATAAACAAACTATTAACAAACTGAAGATAGCTAAATTTGATGTGAGCAGTAAACGCAACTGGCCATCGACATTAATATTCTTTCACTGAGGAGTGTATTTGTTTTAATTTCCCATCTCCCCCTTGTGTTTTTCTCTCGCCATAGAAACACGCTCCTATGTTCCAGCGTATGGATGCCTCCTCTCTGCCACAAGAAATCCTATGCAATGCCAAATCCCTTTCATTCCTCAGGCACAGTGCCGGATCTGCTCTGTAAATATTCAACTTCGATTTTCCTCACATGGTTATTTATATTGATTTGTGGTTATTTATGCTGGGAGGAACAGAAAAATCTTGTTTTCTGTAGCTGGAATCTGGTCATTAACAGTAATTGATTTTGTGGGTAAGTAATGCAGTTGCCCCGTCTGTGTCTGTTTGTGCTCCTTCAGCACCAGAGGAGGTTTTGTGGCACTCAGCCCAATCTCTCCACAAGAGATGTTCCTGCAGCCGCTGTCCCGCTCCAGGGAAGAGAAGGAGGAAGAGGAGGAGGAGGATGACGACTATCGCTCACCCTACCACCCCTACCTCCACCCACACCACCACCATCATTTACACACACTGGTAACCACCTTTATCGCTGCACTCAGTCTGCATAAATGTTGTTAGCAACAAGTGAATCTGGTTGAAGGTGACTGAAGGTGGTCAGAAGGTCAACAACACCCATCGGCAGTCAGTCATGCTGTAGCCTTGTGGAAAGTTGCACAGTTATGTGATTTCTAAGCCTGTTTATATGCAAGTTTTACTACTGCAAGAGAATAATAAAATAATACAATTTAAAGTGGAAATAGGCTAATTTGTTTGCTTTAATTTATCATATGAAGTAAATGTTGTTTGCACAATGTAATGGCTATAAAATAATGACTCCATCTGTGTTCACATTGGTTCCCTATAAGCCTCGCTTTCACGATGCAATTCTGTTTGCCACCAGGAATGATCTCCTGGGAAAATAAAGGCTCGATTATGGCACAAAGGAAGTGCGTCAACTATTGTGCAGCCAAAACAGGACAAAGGGAGCACTTTTGTTCTCACTGGTAGCTATTGGTAGCTACCCCCACTTACCAGAGAATATCAACATAGGTCTTTAGGACTAACAGGAGCGCCCGCAATTCCATTTGCATTTCTACCTTTAAATGCTAGTAAAATTGCAACCATCATTCGCCATTCTTTTTGCATATAAAACCAGGGGAGTTACACTAACATATCATGCATTCATTGTATCCCAGAGCGCTGTTTCCTTGCACTAATTGGTTTGTAGAAATCCAGTATAAAGCGCACACAACTAAAACATTATCCAGACCACTGGTATTCACAACACTTCCTACATTGGAATAAGCGCCATCACGTTGTGAGCATGAGCTGACTTTTTGCATGTTTTTAGAAAAATATGTGCAAAAAAAAAACAAAAACGATTTTCATTTTTTTGTAGTTTATTGCACTTTTTTAGCAATTAATTTCATAAGTATGGACATAAGTCCATACATAATATTAAAATTTGGGATATGAGGGTTGTATTAATGGATAGCATATTAAATTACTCCAAAAATGGCATTACAGCATATAAATATGTAAAGATATGCTCTGGTGGACTTGTTCTGTGGTGGATCATAAAGGGTTAAGGTTTTTGCAGTTACTTTACCCCATAGCAGAAATGGGGGACGGTCCCAGAGGAAAGGAGAATTCAAAATAAGATCTCTCTCTCTTTGTTCAATCTGTTTCACCTTGACATAATTGAGTTCAGTTTAACATTGTTGTGAGATTGTGAACATTTTCATACTTCTTACATTCAGCTCCTGAGAAACAGCCTTCCTCTTGTGCCAGCCTGATCTTAATTTAAGATTTTAAAGGCTCTTTTTCCTCTCTCTCACTGCAGTTATTTTTATTTGTCTGAAATAAAGAGCTCTTGAAATAATAACAAGATCCGAAAGAAACCTTCACTGGCTTATAAATGAGCCTGCACATTCAGAGTTGAGAAACCTCTGAGAAGCCTATGAGCACGGCAAAAGAACTGCTGATTTATTCTTTTGCTCCTTATTTCTCCAAAGGGAAAGAGAGTTAAGAGAAATAGATCAGAATTTAGTCATCTCCATTTAAGAAGCTGATTTATTTAGACAAAGACAAGACTATCTTGAGCAGCAAGCTCTGATGCTCAGCTCTGATGAAAAGAGAAAGCGATTTGGTTGTCTTTGCGACCGCAACAATAATACCACTTGAAAACGCAAGGTGTGGGGGGTGGTCTGAAAACTTGTCTGTTTCCGCTTTAAGTAAACACAAGAACTATATGAACTGTTTATTGGTTTACTTTGTTGTTAAACCATTATCAGAGCGTCATGAGAGTGACTCAGTTTGATTCTTGAAACTCTTCTCTGTGGTATTTGTGTAGGTGTCAGATGTAGTGGAGTACAACAAGGCGATGCAGCAGGCCAGGCAAGATGCAACAGTTATTAAATCACCTCAGCGGACCGCATCAATCAGAGCGTCCTCCATGCCCCGACTGGCTGTTGATTCTCAGGTAATAAAGACTGATAACCTTTATTCAAGCCTCTGTTCAGTACCTTAAAATCAACAAACAATTCAAAAAATCATTCACTTGGTTTGTAGACTTTGCTAAGTACATAATGTGATCTACAGTATATATGTCTGTATGTTTGTGTGTGTTTGGTTACGAGAGTGTGTGTATACTGATAAGGTCTTAGTCATAGTTACTTAAGTGATTTCTCCTCTGGTTGTTTAATGTGTTTGTAGCCTGGGATGTCAGCAGACAGTAAGCTGATGAAGCGCTCCTTCTCCACCATCGGTGACCAGTGTGTGAACGGCCTCTGGCAGGAGCAGCACTCTTTGGAGAGAGTCAGTCCTGACGACACATACAGGCCTCGTCAAAGGAGCTACAGAGGTCACTGAACACACATCGCATTACATCGCAACACAGCCTATAGTCTGATACATATTCATGGCCATGTTGAGAATTCACAGAAATCAAATGAGCAAAGTACATGTTCAGTATCTGCTTCAAGCTATTGCGCATAAATTCAGCTGTTTTAGAATCGAAGTTGAGTTAATATCAGAATCGACACATTTAAGCTGCAGTGACCTTAAAGAGTGAGTCAAAGGTCCTCTTTTAGTTTTTGGTTTTTTTTTATACTGAATGAACAGCCAAAATGAAATAGTATTATTAACGGAAATTAGATTTTTCCTTCTGCCCATTTTGAATAGATATGGACTTTTGGTTATGCAAATTAGAATCATTAAATGACAAAGAGATGGGTCAGTGATGTCAAGTGTTTGATGTGTTCAAGAGAGGCATTGAGATGGACGAGTAGTGAACACATCTGCTATTATGTTGAATTAAAACTGTAACTGATGAAGATAAGGATTTTAATTTCAGCCAAAATGAGTTTTAGGAATGTAATTTCTGAAGTCATCATTGTGCCTATAATTTGTTGAGTAAACAATACTTATTGTGTCTTTTCACAGGGTAACTCAGATGTTGTAGGACATGTTTTACTCTGGGACACCCGAGGTGGTTTAATTTCCTTTAAACTTTTTTGGACTAACTGATATCTACACGCCTCTTAGGTCCCAGAATCAACCACAGAGAAACAAGCAGTCATGAGAGAGGGCGATCCAAGGAACGACGCCACCTCCTGTCTCCGGACGTGTCCCGCTGCAACTCTGAGGAGCGCAGTCGTGACCCATCCTGTGAAAGGACACAGTCCCGTTCACCTAGTGAAGGACGCACACATCAGGTAGGACAGCAGAGTAAATTACACACTAAAACAACAGTCAAAGTCTTTTGCGACCCGTTTTTCTGGTTTGTGTCACATCATGAAATAAGGAACTGTTTTGTACCTGTGATTGGATGTGAACTCGGTGAACCACCAAAAAGAAAACCGTGCAGTAAGTCCCAATCAGATGGAGCGCGGTTTTGCAGGTTGCTGCGGCTTTTTTTGTTGTTGCTAGGCAACTACCTTATCACCTTTCATTAGCTTAACTCTTATTTTGCTTTGACGTAAACTCACTGATCTACAGATTGAAGTCTGCATGAAAAATGGGCAGACGGGGGGCACTTGAGGACTGGACACAGAGTATCAGCAGCTGGTCCAGAAGCTTCACCTGAGTTATGGTCACTTCAAGACTTATTTTAGGTTGAATCGAGGACAATTTGACAATCTGATGTCAAATGTCGACCCTGTTAACAGTTGGTAAAACGTTACAGAGTAGTTGAGGTGACAGTTTGTTCAGGTATGTGCAGCAGCTTGCCTACTGCTACGGTGAAGGGGAGCTAACGTTAGCTTCACATAAGGCCCGCCTCTCAATTCAGCCAATTAGACAATGGGAAAAACACCAAGGACGTTGAGCACTTTTTCCGCTCTGAGGGTGCTCCTACAAAGACACCAGGCACTCAGCAACACAAAAGCAGCAAGTAATAGGCTTCACTCTTATAGAAAACCGTTACAAAATGGCGACGCAGAGTGGCTTAGTGGGTAGAACAGGCGTCCCATATGCGAAGGCAATGTCCTAGCTGTAATTTCAGCCTGTGCCCTTTGCTGCATCTCATCCCCTCTCGCTCCCCCCTTCATGCTTAGACTGTCCTTTCTAATAAAGGCAGAAAGCCAAAAAAAAAAAAAGAAAAGAAAGAAGAGCATTACAAAAAGCCGCCCCAGGCTGCTAAAACTGAAGGAGGATACCAGCTGAAGCTGTAGCCAAAAGAGTCCACAGCAGTGCTTTCCTCACTACGTTGCTTGTGTTGTTTGCAGGTGAACACATCAGGCAGCCCCGATCACTCAGCCTCAGACTCCGGTACCCCTCGTAATCGGCGCCAGCTGCCACAGACGCCCTCTCGCCCACGGCCATACATCTCCTACTCCCCTCTAGTCTGCCAGCCCGTCACCTCTCCCACACCAGCAGCCTCCTCTGAGGGACAGACCCAGCCTCAGGACGGAGGTGGTAGCTCCACTGAGACCTCATGGAGGGCTGACAAGGAGGGAGCCCCCCTAACTGCAGGTCAGGGGTCATCCGGAGGTCAAGTTTCAGGACCAAGTAACCCGTCTCCTCACCGCTACATCTCAGAGCCCTACCTCCCATTCCATGAGGACATCAGCGGTGGAGAGGCAGGCGACGGGCAGGAGACCCTAACTTTTGAGACTGCCATGGCAACCAGCCTGGGACGGGCCAACGCCATAAGCTCCGCCCCTCAGCTCAGACACTCCTGGCAGGTTCCTAATGGGCATTTCCGGAAGCACTTGGGCCAAGCGAGTCCGGCTGGAGCCAGCGAGCTGCTAAGTGACACAGATGAGGATGACCGCTGCTAAAAAACAGACGAAGAGGAGGCACAGAGCGACTGGGCACCTCGGAGAAGCTCCAAGTGGCACTACAAGGCTTTAGCTCCTCTGCGGCTCTGAGAACTTGTATTCTCAGTACCAGTAGCATAACAGGCAGGACTGAACTCCACTGCTGTTTATCTGGATACTTGGGTGTCTGTCCGAGACGTGCTTTTGTGTGTGTGTGTGTTGTAGCAGGAGGGATGCTGTATGTGTGTGGAAACAGGTGTGTGTTTATGTGTGTGTGCTCTCAATAGAGAAAAGTTGCCAAATCAAGAGAACAGCAGAGACTCACTGTAGTATAAGTAGATCACTGCAGGCAAACCCAAGCATTGCCAAGCCTTCCCACACAAGTTAATGTATTGATTGTTATTTGAACAAAATACGGTGAGACGTCGATCCAAGGCGTCCGAACCTCTGTTTGAATCCAAGAAACCGATCTAAGTGCGTTTTGTGTAGGTGAACATAGAGGTAGCATGTACAAATGTAATACGATGAATGTATTTTAGCTTTTGGTTCTTATGTTCAGGTCATTTGAGAGGGTTGCTGTTCGTCTTGACTGTGCATAGTTGTATGAGTAGCAATGAAACAGAGGTTGATTCAGTTTGTAACTGGCAACCAGCCACTTCACACAGTTCCTGTTTACAACAAGAGCATCCACGTGGTTCATGGGCATTATACAGTCACTAATCAATAGGTAGTCAATACAGGAAATCACGTTCCAGACCTTTAAGTGAGCAGAACTTGTAGTAATGATTATTTTTTTGTCCTTATGTGAAAACAATGACAGTGTACCTTCAGCTGGAGCAGCACCGTGCAGGTTTTGTTGACTCTGTGGTGTGAAAATGATGCTAAAGATGACAGATTACAGAAGAAGAGATGTTTTGTCTCAGGATACTGGACCATTGAATTTGTAATATACTACATTCTGAAATCTCCTGGACCCAAAATGAAGGCGTGTCAAAATCAGAAGCGTCTCTTACAGGCAGTCAGCATGACATCAACATGGCAAGATCGCCACAAGGACAAGACCAGTGGAGATTTCACACAGGCCCATTTGTCTGCATCTACTGTCCATGGACTGTAACAGCTCTGGCCTGAGGTACAACCATCTGTAGGACAGACAGCCTGTGTGAAGGCAGATGGATGCTCGTTCTTCACGTCTCTGTGCTGGATAACCGCTGTCAATGTTGAGTCAGAGAGGTGACTAAAGCCATTTTCTCTCGGCTCATAGAGCCAGGGACGTGTCTTCTTCAGGATGTGTTGCCTTCTTTCATGTGACGATGCGAAATTAACGTTCTTTTTACATGTGATGCAACATGGACGCTTTTACAAAAGAGGAATCAAAGGCACAGTATGGTTTGTCTCTGTGTTAATTGCCACATTGTTTATGTTACATTTGTTTTGGTCAGTAGAAACAAGCATTACGGTATTTTCCCTGCTCCAGAGTTATAGTATTTTCCACATGCATGATCATGGTGAGATGTGTGAGAGAGACGTGTCTTAGAGCTGCCTGGTTGTTCTTATTTTAATGTATTCATGATATTAAATGGGATTTTAACCACTTTACCAACAGAGTAACGATGAACAGCAGGCAGAGAAATGTTTCTTTCAGTCGCAGCATCCACTGTCCATATCTTTGAACATTCCAACTATTTGTTGTTTCCCCTAAATAAGATGTATATTTATATCATGTGCTGTTGTGTTAATGTAATATGTTGAGTTTGACATGTTTCTGAAATGTGAACACAGGACTTATCTGGTCTAAGGATCCAAATGCCAGAAGAGGTCCCCCTGCTGGAGCCCCAGACAGGAAGTCCTGGACTGAAAAAGACGTATTTTAGCAGAGAAACCTCCTCTGAAGTGTGTCGACTACAAGGCTCGATTCATACAGTACACAGGTTAGGTTAAGGCTTCAGCCTGTAGTTCATAGGACAGTGCTTAACATGTACAGTGCAGCCTAGGACTTAACCCTGATGTCCGTCTCTGTACAGAACAACCTAATCTGTGCCTGGGGACACTTGCACAAAGAGTTCCCTATCAAGCCTGGATTTCATAGATAGAGAAGCTTTCTGGTAAATATGTAGTATAAACTGTACAAAATAAATTCATGTTTAATTTATTGCACCGTTTATATTTCATTTGAATCATGATGCCTGTCTATGACTTTAACAAAAGAAGTGTTTACATATCTGTTCAAAGGACCATTAAAGAGAGATCACTTGTCTTTTCTGTACTGGCTGATATTACTACATTTCAGATACTGAAGAATTTAACTATACACCAATCAGCTAAAACATTAAAACCACTGGCAGGTGAAGTGAACAACATTGATCATCTTGTTACAGTGCAATATTCTGCTGGGAAACCTTTGGTCCTGGCATTCATGTGGACACTACTTGATGCGCTCCACCCACCCAAACATCATTGCAGACCAAGTAAACACTCTCATTGCAGCAGCACTTATCGATAGCAGTGACCCCCCCAGCAGGACAATGCACCATGCCACACCACAAACACTGCTCAGGCATGAACCGAGGATTGGGACAAAGACCTCAAGGTGTTGACCTGACATCCAGATACCCCAGATCCCAATCTGATCGAACATTTGAGGGACATGCTGGTACCACAGAGGTAGCCCCGATCCACGCTGGGTGCTCCTTGGACCAGACTTGACTCTGACCTGTCGAGGCATGGACACAGGACCTCTGGGGGGTGTCCTATAGTGTCTGGCACCAGGGCGTTAGCTTCAGATGTTCTGAGTCCTGTGGGTTGTGAGGTGGGGTACCAGCACGTCCCACAGATGTTTGATCAGATTGAGATCTGGAGTATTTGGAAGCCAGGTTGACACATTGAGCTCCTTGTCATGTTCCTCAGACCATTCCTGAGCTGTTTTTGTGGTGTGGCATGGTGCATTGTCC
>JAPZEB010000021.1:19678927-19693645 GCA_029783705.1 Chaetodon striatus
TGGCTCTGACCTGTCAAGGCATGGACACAGGACCTCTGGGTGGTGTCCTATAGTGTCTGGCACCAGGGCGTTAGCTTCAGATCTTCTGAGTCCTGTGGGTGGTGAGGTGGGGTACCAGCACGTCCCACAGATGTTTGATCAGATTGAGATCTGGGGTATTTGGAAGCCAGGTTGACACCTTGAGCTCCTTGTCATGTTCCTCAGACCACTCCTGAGCTGTTTTTGTGGTGTGGCATGGTGCATTGTCCTGCTGGGGGACCAATGCTACTGGGGACTGCTGCTGCCATAATGGGGATGCCTGGTCTGCACTGGTGTTGAAGTGGGTGGAGCGTGTCAGGTGGCATCCACATGAATGTCAGAACCCAAGGTTTCCCAACAGAACACTGCACTGTATCAAGATGATCAATATTGTTCACTTCACCTGACAGTGGCTTTAATGTATTGGCTGATCGGTGTATATATATACTTTTATTTTTTCTTTTGCTGATATTTTGGGGGATTTTTTGCCTTTTATAGAGATTTGACAATACATATGAGAGGGAATTAGGATATCTGCCCTTAAACTCCCAGGCCACCAGATACCATTTTACTACTCTATAAAAAATCCCGCATACTGCTCTTGTGCAGCTTCACAATTTATTAGTAAAACTAACATCTCGTTCAACACTCTTGACGGAGGTCAAGGAGGGCCGAAACCTTAGTGTTATTATTGTCCTACACATTGGACCTATTAAAGGTCTAATCTTAAGGATTTAGGGGCATCTATTGGCAGAGATGGTATATCATGTTTAGTGCTATGTTTTCATTAGTTCATAATCACCTCAAAATAAGACTGGTCATTGTCTCATTATTACTGTAAAATGGAGTTCGCCGTGTTTTCTACAGTAGCCTGTAATGGACAAACAAAACACTGGCTCTAGATAGGGCCATTCACATTTTTGCATTGCCCACTGTAGTCCTCCTACATGCTTGGCAGTGTTTTTTGCAGCTACAGTTCTGCAACCTCACCACTAGATGCCACTGAATTCCCGACACTAGACCTTTAAAGCAAAATTTGTTATCATATACATACACTAAGTGACATCCTCAAGAGTATAATGGCTTTAAGCAATCGGATATCAACACATTTGTACTGTCTGCAAACATCCTTCGAACTTCATAGGCTACAGGTAAAAAAGACAGAAAAAAACAAGAAAATAGCCGCTGATGGACCTCATCTGCAACAATTTTATCCAGTGTGCCTTAGAGAAAAGTGTCAAATGAATGTAATGTAACGCAGCTATAGTCTGTGTTTGGATAAACAACACAGGCTGATTCTTCAGACGTACAGATTTGAATGATACTGTGATATTTCACTGAACCTACTGACTCCTCCAGGAACCTGTGTTTTTGCGTGTCTGTGTGTATGCTCACATATTCCCAAAATAAGCAGGTGCAAAGGTTTCAGCGCCCTGGAAACAGAGTGGAGACGTAGGTGAGATATCTAGTTTGCTGTTGAGAGATCAAAACATGAGCTGAGGGTGTTTGTGAGAAGACAGAGATGCCAGTTAGGCCCGGCCCTCTGGTCCATGTGTATCAGCAGCTGAGATGTTCTCCCAGCACCACTTCTCTCTCTGCAGTCTGCTGAGGACACGATGCCGAGCTCATCTGTGCTCTTGGTGCTCTGCTGGGTTCAAGCCTACTTGTTTATAGTGAAACCAGACGCTCTGTCTCGGGATGTGAGCACACTGCAGCAGTGTTATCTCCATCCTAAAGCAAAGGATCATGGGAGGGACAGAGGAAATGTGACACCTGCAGACGTGAAAGGTAAGCAAACTTAGGATAAGGAACATTTCTGATGGCTGTGTGTGGGGGAAATGTTACTGAGATTTTTTTCTTTTTTGTGAATACAGCATTTCTACAGCAGGCTGAAAGCAACAATACACAAAGGAAATTTTTGGACAAGTAACTGTGCCTCAAAAGACCAAGTTGTTGCCTGTTAGTGAGAGCATTACTCATCCACTTCAGTTAAAAACGTCAATTTTCAGTATGCTGCTAAGTGAACGGAGAGTCAGAACTTTCATCTGGCTGTTTAAGAAGAATTTCTCTGCTGGAAAGACGTCTTTTTTTAAAACTGCCTATGCAGTAGAAAGGCACAAATACTTTTGAAATTGGTGCTACATGACCAGAAAACAACAAAGGAAAGGGCTGTGGAATTTGCTTTTAGTCAGGAGGTAGAAAACCTGCAACTACCAGAATGCACTGTGAGGCATCAGACCAATAAACGCTCCAGCTGGTGGGTGACGTAATGCAAGCTTGCCCGTTTTTCCACATGAAACTATATGGCGGGCAGCTGGTAACAAACAACCTTGAATTACAGTAAAACAGTGAGCTAAAACATGTCTCTAAAATATTTGTGGTGAGAAATAAGCAACGCAGTAACAGAATCTTGGTTCATATTTGACCAGCACTTCTTAGTTTTACAGTTTGATCTCAGTATTTTCAGCCTCCATTTTTATGACAGATGATATGGTACCCACTTCCTGTTCACAAATTCTTTTATTACAGCCAAACAGTGCACTAAAATGTGTTTCTGAAGACACTTTAGACAAGAAATAGACCATACAATAACAGAATCCTGGTTTATATTTCATCAGCACTGCCTAGTTCAAAAGTCTGATCTGAGGTTGGTTTGAGTTTGAGCCTCTAAACTCTTTGTGTCCCGGCCATAAAAAAAATGCTGAGTACAATCTGTAGTTGAGCAACAGCCTTATAGCCAGCAAGAAGGGCTAAGAGATGAGCAGGGAGATCTGGGCATTGGTAAAAAAGAAGGAAGTTTACGACAGTTAATTTGCACGTACTACCCACCTTGTCATGATTCAAAGCTGTTTGAAAATTGATAAAGTATCCCGTCACTGTCGGTGTTATGTTTATTGTAATAACCACATGTATAATTTCTGGGGTCAGTCAAGAAGCAGTTACATCTTTCAATAATCAGCTATCTATCTATCTTTTAAAGTTGCTGCCTTCATATCGTAATAATAATATAATATTAATGATAATCTTTAATCATAAAGAGCTTTTTAAAACAGTTTGAAAGTGCTTTACATGTCAGTAATTAAACAGACAAGACATGAAAACAACAACCTTTAAAGGAACTGATAAAACACTTCATTGTACAAAGACTGAGGAAATAAAAGGCAGTCTACATGAACTTAAAATTCAAGTAAAATCAGTAAAGGCTCTCTGATAAAAGTATGTTTTAAGAGGGGACTTAAAAGCGATCACTGACACAGCCGACCTGATTTCCTTGGGCAGACTATCCCAGAGCCTCGGGGCCCTGACAACAAACGCTCTGTGTCCTTTAGTTTTCAGCCAGGCCTCTTGAAAAGAAGCGTGAATAAGCACAAAAATTTGTTAGGATTTGTTTGTATGAGGTGTAAAGCGTCCACCAAAACTTCCACATTACCCACAAATAGTTTTATAAAGTGGCAGAAGCTCAAGGTCTTATATGATTTATATATTTATTTTGTATATCAAAGTTATTCACTGCTGGATTTAATTAGCCAGCAAATGTTTTAATTGACTTCTATTTTCCTAAACACTGCAGTGAAAAATGCTGGCAGTATTGCTCCTGTTAGAAAAGTCAGTCAGTGTCAGATACCACATTAATAATCTGTAATTTTGTGTTTGCAGTGGTGGATCTATTACAGCTCTTGGACATGCGGTCAGCCGGTCATTACAACGTCTCAGCAACAGAAGATGACCGAGGATGTCCAGCATATCAGATCGGACAATATGCCACGCTGAACCTACCGACAGCTACAGTATTCGGCCCTGTGTAAGTCTTATTGACCAGGCTCATTGCAGGAGCTGATGTGAGAGCGTACTGTGTTACGTCTCAGGTGAAATTTTCAGTTAGCAACCGGATTTTCCAATAAGTGTCTATCAAAATGTATTTCTAACAAACATGATATGTCAGTACTCACTGTACATTGTCCATTAATATTTTTCATTTCTAATGCAGTAAAATAATTCCAATTTACACATTTACTCTTCTAAGTTTGTACCATAGATCTTTATCCTTTACCACAAAGGAGAATTTTTCATTCTCAGAGAGCTGACAAGGTCACACGTGACTGCAGTGAACCTGTTTACCTAAGACGTTTGGTTTTTTTTTTCCATGATGTGTAGGTTGAAAGGATTTAGCTGAAGGCTTTGGTGTTAAACTTGACCTTGGCTGTTTACACACACGGAGTGCTAATGCCGTCTGAATCTGTCAGCTTTGTGATACAGTTTACATTCACTTGTGAGGCAGCTGTCTATGAGGAACGTCCTTGGTCTCTCTGTGACACCGTAGCCATCGGTTTACAATCTATACAGTCCTGTATTCTCATCTCACAGCTGTCTATGTCCAGTAAATGAAATATGCGAATGAACACGTGTATGAGCGTGTGTGTGTGCGCGTGTGTGTGTGTGTGCGCGTGTGTGTGTGTGTGTATGTGAGAGAGAGAGACAGAGAAAGAGTGTGCTGAATGTGTACATTTATTTGTGAGTGTGCTAACGTTTACATGACAGTTTTCCAGATGAGCTGAGTGTGCTGATGCGTCTGCGTCTGGGTCAGCAGTGGTCAGAGGAGACGCCGCTCTTGGTTATTTTAGGGCAGGAAGGGGAGGAGCTTTTTCAGCTGAAGGTGGGGCCGAGACTCTTCTCTGTCGTCAGTGCCTTGGAGCAACACTATGAGTGAGGAAACACGAACACACGCACACTTAAACACTCACAAAACCATAGGTGAAGACATAATGATCCACCAACAAACTCCACCACTGACTGTGTCACAGAGAGTATACATGTATAGGGTTCTGACTCATTACAGGAGAAGATGTCTGAATAAGTATTAAAACTTTCTCTCTGTCAGTGAATCTCTATAACTCAGGACATGAGGAGGATGTGAACTGTTTGCACTATATCTGTGCTATGTACTTTCCGTCTATCAGCGTACTGTATGTTCTTTTATTTGGCAGCCTTAATGTCCAAGACAAATTTCCCTATAGAGACAAATAAAGTAATCTTGAATCTTAAATCTTGAATAATATAAACAATATTTGTGTTTTGATTCATTATATTTGCAGATCACACAGAATATCACACAAACCAAACAAGCACTTAAAGTGATTTTCTTTAATTAGTGTTTAAAGGCCTAGTGTGTAAAATTTGATGGCATGTAGTGGTGAGGTTACAAAACTGAAACATCTCCCGTGTGCCAAGCATGTAGGAGAACTACAGTGGCCTATTCAAAAACTATCTAGAGCCAGTGTTTGGTTTGTTCGTTCTGAGCTACTGGAGAAACACCATGGTGGATTCAGTGGGAGGGGACCTGCTCCCTATTTAGATATTAAAGGTTCATTCTAACATAACAAATATCTAACAATTCCTATTTTCAGGTGATTATAAACTCATGAGTAGTTATGAATATTATATATTATGTCTGCCAATAGATGCCCTTAAATCCTTTAAATCTCTTTGCTTGAGTTTTTTTCTATTTGAAAATATTAGAAGATACAGGTTCAATGTTACTTTTGTGGATGAAGGAATTGTGACAAATGTCAGCACTATTGTTTCATACACAGCTTGCTCCAACTTAAACTCAACCCTGTAAGCCTGAAATTGAAGCTACAGCCAAGGCCATAGGTTTTGTTTCAACAATGGGGGGGGTTAAGTTTTATGTACCAATTTGTGCCTTTTCTGCATCGATTTTTGGTGTAAATGAGATTATTTTTTTTTTTGTTTTTCAAAATAAAACCCCTCTGCTCGATCATGTTTTAATGGGGGAGACAAATGCTCATGTTGTAAATATTGAGGAGGACATGTCACCTGCATCCCACTCCTGAAATCTAAACCTATGGCTCTAACTCGCTTCAAAGCTACAGGACATTCCCAACTGTACACCTCCTTTGTCAGTACTTTGTGACACCAGTGCTGATACTTAAAACACTCAACACTTTTAATGAGAGAGGACAGTAAAACACAGCTTTTCAGCCTGGTGTTGAGTAACTCTGTGAGGTAGAGATCTAACAGAAACAGTAAAACTCTGACAGATCTGTCTGACAGGTTTCCTGCTTCTCCTCTGTGGGACGGACTGTGGCACAGCCTCTCCCTGTCCATCTCTCCGTCCAGACTGGAGCTGTATCTGGACTGTTGTCTGCAGGAGAGCACCCCCTGGCGTCTGGGCCCAGGACGGCAGATCAGCACTTTAGGTCTGACGCTGCTGGGTGGAGCTTCACGTCCTCACCACACACCCTTTACCGTAAGCCCCAACTGACCTCGGGCAGCAGCCCCTCGCTCTTCTGATCTTCATGTCACATTCCTCACCTGGGCCATAGTCCTCCCCTCCTGACCCTGGACAGAAAAGAGACGGAGGGAGGAGGGCTCAACGTGAAGTTCAATGGCAGAATAGGCATTACAGTCATCAGTTGGTTAATTTGTCATGAACTGAGGGAAACGTCTGCAGTAGTCGGAGTTTAGTCACTGAAATAACTGCACAAACAGCACATGCACATCTTTAGATGGCTCTCACTGAACCCTTGAAATGTCAGATCTATACATGTAGGTCTTTTTTTGTGAACTGTTGAAGTTGGAAACTCATTCCTCATCCTGAGCCCACATCAGAGACAACTGTGTTTTTTTATTGTCTCACCTTCACCATCAGTCTCCCCTGACCACTAAGGGTTTACACCTACTGTACAGACACAGACCCAGCAGACGACACACCTAAGTGTTTGTTGCCCTAGACCTGTATTGCTAGTATTTAACCATACTTAATGTGCAAATATGCATGTAAAGACTAACGTGGGAGCTGTTAGCAGCAACACTATCTTTATAAAGGCTACAGTAAATACAGTATTTGTCCATTTTAATGATCCTCTTAAACCGACACCAGCACTGCCCTGATTACACAAAGCGTTTTCTGCAGCTTCCTGAATCATTTTTTCAACTGTTGCTAGGCAGCAACAGCATCTATACCTTAAAATCTGCATAAAATTTGGACAGGCAGAGGACACTTGGGGACAGGGAAACAGATATCTGTGTGGGTACATGAGGCCCTCAGAAAGAGGAGAAGTCACAGCAGGAAGTGACACCAGCTGGTCCAAGAGCTTCACCTGGATCATGGTTGGTTCAAGGCTTATTTTGGGATGAGTCCAGGACAATTTGACAACCTGCTGTCAGTCGTCAGGCCTAATTACGATTGATAAAACAGTGTTGAGGTGACAATTTGTTCAGATATGTTTTGCAGCTTGCCCAGGGCGACATTAAGAGTGAGCTAACGTTAGCTTCACACAAACCATGTACGCCACTACTTGTTGTTATCGCAACCACAGAAGGCCCACCTCTCAATTTATCTGATTGGACAGTGGGGAAAAATGCCAGTGACGTCGGGCACTTTTTCTGCTTGTATTTCATCATTGTCTCTCATTCATTAAGAAATCTTTCATTCGACAACTCATAATATAGCTTAATATTTAGGGCCAGCTGTGGTTCACACTCTGATCTAAAGTGCTGAGTATTCAGAGTCTGACCCCGAGGTGTCTGGCGCTGTGTTGCCACAGGAAGCATAAGGGATATCTACTGTATATTTGTGTGTGTGGATGTGTGTTTATAAGAGCCTTTGGGTGTACGACTTGGTCTGTTGGTTTCATCATCTCTCCTCTCTGAGCTGTAAACGTGTGGTCAGCCTGGGCTCAGTCCTCCAGGGAGGGGTGTGTGTGTGTTTTTCAAGTTCAGCCCCTGAACCTGAGTGTGTAAGGCAGCTACAGACAGAGGAGTCCAGAAGTTACCTTTATCAGAAGCCATGCAGGGTGCTGTGGTGGTGCTACTGCTTCTGAGCTGCGTAAGTCCGACTGTCCGTATCATTGGTTAAAATGTCGCAGATGGACTCAGGTCAGATTTATCAAACTTTCTGACAACTTGGGTTAAATGTAGAGACAGGAAGACTTACTTTGTTGGTTTAGATTTTCAATGTCTATATAAATTATGGGTGGGAAGAGCTAAAAAAATGTTTTTTAGTCAGCATTTAATTACATCAAGATGATTTGAATTTGTTATCTTTGGAGCTTTATTTTTCTTATACCATGTGGAAAGATGTTGTGAATATAGATAAATCTTCTTAAAAGCTTTGGAGTCACAGCTGACTCTCTTATCTTTAACTTTTCTGTTGCATTTAATGGGCTTTAAGTGGTTTTCTTTTAAGGCATTACTAATGGCTGTGCTTCAGTTTCATGTGAGCTACACAGTGTATAACAGAAGCTCAAATATTTCTGCATCAGGTTTGGGGTTTTCTTACATGTGCATGTGATAGGATGAAAGGCAGAAAGGGAAGATTTTCACATCAACAAGTAAATCTCATAAAATGCAGAGTAGAAAATGTCACCGTGGGAAACTGAAGAAAGAAGGCTCATGCATCTGCACTTTAAGGAGTGATACACGTATTTACAAAGCAGCAACACATTTAGTGCCACATGTTGACTGCTTATGTTTTGTTGTTATGACTGACTCACAGTCTGCTTAATGTCTACACTTGTTGTTATGTTATTCAGGCCTGTCATTCAATTTTTTTTTTTGCATTTCATTAATAGCTTATTTATTTAGTTTGTTATTTAGTCAGTCAGGAGTATTCCTCTCATGCCTCAGCAATGAGTCACAGTTACAATCGAGCCAGTTGCCTACATTTTTTCTCTCCACTTCTTATTTTATCTCCACTTTCTCTGCATTAACACGGCTAGACAAAATACCAGTATCGCGTGATCCATAGCATTAACAGCTGAAGCTAGGGAAAGTGTTTAGAGGACGAATATTATTGCTTTTCCAAGGGTAAAAAACATTCCCCATTATTCCTTAAGGGGTTAGTTCTGATTTTTTTTGTATTAGCGTTGTATGGTCAATGTATTACATACAGTAGGTTGTGGTTAACACGCCCCCGGTTAGTAGGGGTGGCAGGAGCTGCTGTTGACAGGGGCAGCAAAAAAAAACATCTTTTAGCCATTTAAAAATGGCACACCTAAAAATCTATCATTGTTTAAGTAACGCTATATTAGAATATTTTGACTGCTTTACCTCTCTGTCAAGAAAGGATGGCAGGAGAAATACCCGCACACAAATTCATCTGAGCTGGACAGCCACAGAAAAGGTTCACAGGCTGAAATCAATGCCAAAAAATGTCGAGTAGCACTGATGATAGTCAAGGACTGAAACCTTTGCTGCTGATTTTAATCACTTTTTATTCATTTTGGCACTTTGAGCACCCTTCTTTTTGTGCACGGATGTTCTGAATAGTCATTTTTTGGCAGTTGAGTGAATTGGCGTTTGGGTATTTCTCCTGTCGTCTTTTCTTGGTTTTCCATTGTACCAACGCACCCAAGATAAACCTTTTGTTGCCCTACACAGTTACACAGCAGCCCTAAGACTTTACCTTTCTGTCAGACAGCCATTCTGAAGGGGAACTGAAGCAGTTCACAGCCTCAGTCCTCCACCTATGCTCTCGTCAAAGCTACCAGACTCCACTGACAGAAACAGTCATTTTGGCTCTCTGAACACAGGAGCTACTGGTCTACCCCCCGCCTTGATCAGGCGTCTTTATGTGACTTTGGTGAATCCAGCCTATTCCTTTTAAATGCCAAAGTCACACATAAACAGATAAAACAGCTGATCAAGCTAGAGGAAGACCAGCAGCAGCTTTTGTGTTTAGTAATGTTAAATCACTGTTTTTCTCAGTGGAGTTTGGCTCTACAGAGAGTGATATAACGGTGTCAGACTCCTGCCTGGTTCTCTAAACTGGGGGTGGGCTGACCATCTACAGTAGGGAATACGCTTACTATGGATAAGTACACTATACATCCCCACTTCAGAGGATCTGAACTATCCCTTTGTGCTCTGTCGTATGATCATTTGAATTTAAATGTCTGTGTTTGCATCATTCATTTCAAGGTTTTGCATTTCAAGCTTAGTTTAACATTATAGAGATGATATGCAACCTCTAAAGCTGATGATTTGAATGTATGACCTCTGCGCCTCCCAGTGGGAGTATCAAAAAACCTTGTAGCAGACAGCAGTGCACACTAACTAGTATCATAGAAATTAAATAAATTTTACTGTCGCTCTAAGCCAGGTTTTGGAGTGAGACTCTTTCAGCTGGTCATGTTCTGTCTCCTGTGTGTCTGTGGTGTGTTCAGGGCACCATCCAGCAGATGATCTTTGTCTTAGGAGATCCTGTAGCAGCTGAGCAGCACTGTCAAGATCACAGCGGCACCTGCTCGGCTCTGACAAACACACAGGTACAAATAACACACTACTGTCTGCTGCCAAACACTTGTCTAAACTTTGGGGATTTACTCATGAGGCTTACATCCTAATGACCCCCCAGACCTTGTTGTGAGCAGTTACATGTAGGGACTATTTTCTTTCTACCGAACTACACCAGCCAACCAAATCACCACGCACAAGGAAGTAATGGCAGAAAAATGTATTTTTAATTTGGGGGTTAACTGTCTCTTTAAGACAGTCAAGAACGAGACAGATTTGTAGAATTTAGGCTTGTGTCTAAGGTCTGACTTTGATTTTGATTTGAGCCACAGTCCACGTCTAACTTTGTGAAATCAGCCATCAGGTTGAAGTTGGGTGGAGCTATAGTAGGAACGATGTGAGGTCATCAAACTTAATGTAACAAAGCAAATAGACAGTTCAGAAAGATATCAGTGAAGCTTAGTTTGTACACGCTCACACAGTGTCATTAGAGGAGGTCTAATTAGGCAAAATAAGTGAAAACACCTGTGTTGGTGAACTGAGTGTGTGTCGGGCCTTTAATAATCTCTCAGCCCTTCTCCATCACGTCCATCATCCGTGTGCTGAAGAGTAAGTTTGTTCTACCTGAGATGGGAGTGCTACTGTTTATTTATTGATGGCATGTTAGTGTGAATGTATGATCCTTCAAAGTGTAAATCCACAGAACTGTACTGTACTGTCTGTCTGTCTGTCTGTCTGGGGAAGCTACACAGGGAATGTTTGTCTCTGAGAGGTTTAACATTATAATGTGTGATTTGTTTTGGACACGAACTGCATGTGTGGAAACAAGAAGCGTTTTTCTCTGAGACTGTTTACATTTCTGAACATTGTGTTTTCACTCCACCAAAGAGAGCACAAAACTCAACTGTAACCTCTGTTTTAAAATTTGGAGGCAATGCCATGGTCTTCATTCTATTATGCAGCTTGTTTGAACCGCATCTTTTGGGCAGTAGTTATTATTATTACTTAACTGCTGTGCTTTATTCATTTAGTTATTGCCTTGATTTGATGGTAGGGACATGACCCTACCAATATCCATCGACCACTGAATTGTCCCTCGCTATTATTTCAATCAAATCATGAAAATATAACCACTGTTGTGCGTCAATGTCTACTCATTCATCTTGGTACAAAAGAAATGAACAGATCCTGTCCTCTACTACGAGTCCTGCCTCCCTAACCCAATATTACTAATGGGCTTTGCTGTTTCTTGCTAATGTGTGAGAGGCTGTAGCTACATCTGGTTGTAAGAGGTGCCAAAGCTCCGTCAACTACATGTGCATGAAGTCTAAGTGAGAAAGACACCATCTTTATACTATCAGTTTGCCTCTTGTATTATTTCAGGAAGGGGACGGTGTATTTTATTTTTCATTATCCACCTTATTCCTAAGGGCACTACTGTAGAAATGATTATGTGCGCGACTTCCCATGAGATAGTGGAAGTAGCAGCAAGCTAGTTAGTCCCATAGACTGTCTGTGGTTAGTCCCAGTGGCTACTCTTGGTGGCTAACCGCCACTGTCCGTGTCTGTAACGACTAACAACCAGTCTAAGCTACATTTGTGTCTTCAGCAACTGTGTGTTGAACATGTGACCAGAACAAACAGGGATTGTTCCTGTTGCCATGGTTACCGTTGATATGAGAAATTAAAACCACAAGAGTTTCACCAGACATAGAGAGAAAGCATTAAATGAGAGTCATCAGAAGAGAATGACACGTAGACTGACAGGCCCGTCACTCAACATCAGTACATGATATCCCTGTCTTTCCCCGTCTGACTTCATTCTCAACCTACATTAGAAAATACACTCCGCAACACACTGTGAAATATGTATTTAGTCATCAGGGCTGAGAATGTGTCACTGATGCTAAATTCAGCTTCATGTCAGTTTTTAATAAATCACGAGTTATAAAAACATGTAAACTGCGTCGTAAACTCAGACGCGCGGAGGATTAGCTGGGAAACATCCCATTTATTCACTTTACATGGAGCTACAGTTAATACTGAATTATGTGTTAGTATCTCTTAATAAGTCATCATAAATCATAAATCATCTTTAGAAGGAGCAGATGTTTACCTTAAGCTACCTTGGGACATGTACAAGTTAACTATATTTTAACGGAGCAAGGCGAGCTAATTGCTAGCATGCTGGTTTGCTGAGATGACTGTCAGAGATGACAGAGGTATGATCACATAATCCTGTTTGAGCTATAACAGGTGCTGTGTTCCACCTTTTATTTCCCAGTTGATGAATAGAGTACTGTAAACAAACTGTAGTGTAAATAGTTGTCTAATGCTGTCTGTAATCCACCACTGTTGTGATGGGACAGCTTCCTGCCGGGGTAAAGTCAGAGGTTAGAGAGGTGGGGCTATGACATCATTGCCGGACAAAAGTTGTGTATTGGCTGTACACACGGAGACGCTAAGGAGGCGTCTTCAGGTTTATCCACTCTGGACCCCAGTTTCAAAAAGATGCGGTTTCGTGTGGACGAAAGGCTGAACTGCTTAAAAACTTTGGCGTATTCACCCTGAAACGGCTTCGTGTGGACGGGCCCTCAGATATGGAGACTCAGAGGTACACCCACCCATCCATTAACCTCAGCTTCAGCTGATTTTGCTTGTTGACTACCGATGGCCTCAAAGTGAGCATAGAAAATGTTTAGTTCACCTGCGTACGGGGGTGTGGGCTTGTAGTCTGTCATGATTTATTAGACCTCGCCACATGCTTCTGGGATTGTGTTCCTGGAAGTGTGGTTCTGCTCTTCTTACATTGCAGGCTACTACTCTATAACTGTCTATGTTTTCAGAATGCAGTCCGTATTTGTGAGTTGTAGTGCATTCTGGTAATCCATGGTTTCTGATTATGTAATGACTTAACTGTAGTTTTGGGTACAGTTGCTTTTGCAGTTTTACACCTTAAATCTACCACAGACTCAGTGAGTTCATTCATGTCATCAGTGATGTTGATGGTAGTGTCCTGGAACTTGTTCCAGACTGCATCATGTAGTGCAGACTGCAGAGCAGCCTCTGATTGGCCTGACTATTTCCTGACCTCTTGCATCACTGGGGGGGATGCCCTGTAGTGTGTTTACATCCTTGGACCTCAACAGAATGGCTACATGGTCACTCTTGCCAAGCATGGGAAGATTCTTAACAATGGTGCAGTGTCCATATATCTCTTGTGGCACAGTCAATCTCCAGCAGCAATGAGCACAGCATCAGGATTTCTGGTCTGTGTGCAGCTCAGGTCTTTGCAGAGATCCAGGAGAGCAGCCTCTTTATTTGCTTGTGGTAGAATGTAGACCACTGTGATAATGACTGATGAAAATTCCCTTAGAAATTGAGGTCTGCAGTTGATTTACAATAATTCAGGTGAGCAGGAATAGGATAGTATTTTCATATTTCACCATCACACCAGTTCTTATTCACCATAAAGCATATTTTTTCTGTCCTCTGTTCTGTCATATAGATATGCAGTGGCATGCAAAAGTTGGGGCACCCCTGGTCAAAATTTCATTTACTATGAGTAGTTAAGTAAATACAGGATGAACTGATTTCCAAAAGGCATGAAATTAAAGGTGACACACTTCCTCAATATTTTAAGCAAGATTACCTTTTAATTTCAATCTTTTGCAGTTTCACAATAACATAAAAAAGGAAAAGGGCTGAAGCAAAAGTTTGGGCACCCTACACAGTCAGTGATCAGTGGTAAATATCACTTGGTAAATATCACAATTTCGAAACACTTTTTGTAACCAGCTAAGAGTCTTTCGATTCTTGTTTGGGGAATTATACCCATTCTTCATTGCAAAAGACCTCTAGCTCTGGGCAGTTCTTGTGCCATCTTGCATGCACTGCTCTTTTGAGGTCTATCCACAATTTTTATGATGTTTAGGTCAGGGGACTGTGAGGGCCATGGCAAAACCTTCAGCTTGTTCCTCTTGAGGCAGTCCATTGTGGATTTTGTGGTGTGTGTTTGCTGAACTTTAACTGAACCCATCCTTCCCTCAATATTCCTCGTGCCACTGACTGCAACATAAGCCCCAAGCATGATTGATACAGCTCCATGTTTAACATTTGGACAGGTGTTCTTTTTAATAAAGTTCCGCACCCTTTTTTCTCTAAACATACCTTTGCTCATTGTGTCCAAAAAGTTCTATTTCAACTTAATCAGTCTACAGGACTTGTTTCTAAAAAGCACAAGGCTTGTTTAGATGTTCTTTGCACACTTCTTACACAGAATTTTGTGGTGAGGACACAGGAAAGGTTTTCTTCTGATAACTTTTCCATGAAGGCCATATTTGTGAAGGCCACCTCAAAGATTTTCAGATGGGTTTAAACACCTGAACGGCACTCTGTTCTGTCAGAAGACTCCACTTGCAAAATCCGCGATGGGACTGAGCT
>JAPZEB010000021.1:19693745-19705228 GCA_029783705.1 Chaetodon striatus
GAGTTTTTCAAGGCTCTCCAAATGGTAGGAGGCCCCGGGGCAGACCCAGAACATGCTGGAGGGATTATATATCTCATTTGGCCTGGGAACGCTTTGGGGTCCCCCAGGAGGAGCTGGAAAGTGTTGCTGGGCAGAGGGATGTCTGGGGTGCTTTGTTTGGCCTGCTGCCCCCACGACCCGGCCTTAGATAAGTGGATGAAAATGGATGGATGGATTTTCATCGTTGTAATGCTGTCAAACATGCCTTGAATAACTTTTTATATATAATTTTCATTCATACATATAAGTGCAGTCCTGTTCTTTGTGCTTGTCTCTATAGGGTCCCCAAGGCTACAGAGGAGAGAAGGGCAGCAAAGGGGAGCTGGGTGAGTGGGTAAGAGTGGCCTGGACTTTTAATGTTATGGGGACTGAAATTATGGATACATGTGTATCTATGTAGCCTACCTCTCTGTCTAAATGTTGAAGTACTGTTGCATTTAGCCTCACACTGTTTTAGTTGCTCATATTGTCTTGTCAGATTGTTAGCAGTGGGTATTTCAGAAGTTTTGATATTTTTGTGCTTTAGTAAATTTGTCACTGTGTTGTTGGACTGGAGCATTTTATTTGAATTTATTTGTCAAACCGCTTTCTGTCTGTCTTCAGGGTTATGATGGGGAGGCTGGACCGCAGGGAGACAGAGGACAAAAAGGAGACAAGGTCAGACTCAACATTCACCACATACACACACATCTCTTTCAGTAGTAGAGGGCCACTACATGTGATTTTGATTTTACCGTCTTTGTTGTAACCAGGGAAATAAAGGAGTCAGAGGTGTTGTCGGTGTCCCTGGCTACATCGTAAGTATGTTTATGATTGAAATGGAAAATGGACTTACATTTGTATAGCACCCTTGGCACTGCATGCCATAATGACTCACTCATACACACACACACACCTTTAAACAGTGGTGGCCGAGGCTACCGTCAAAGAAGCTACCTATTCATTGGTTAAATGCATGCACTTATGGCAAGATAATGAACCCCGGAGCTATCAGGGTGAATTCGGGGTTCATTATCTTGCCCAGGGACATTTCGACACGCGGACTGGAGGACTGAGCCACAGCTGCTGACAGCCCCCTTGTGGCCTCATCATCAAAATGTTACTGTAAAGTGCAAATTCAAATACACATTTTTTTTTGCTGTAAAAATAATTCCTTTTTGTTGTGAATTTCTGCACTTGACATCTGAACTGTCACATGTTTACAGGGACTGCCTGGAGCCAGGGGTCCTCCTGGTTTTCCTGGACCATCAGGACCTCTGGTCAGTGTCAGTTATTCATATCTATATAAATAGCAATCATCTTGATTATCAGACTCACAGTACTTGGTGCTTTTAATAACACTGATATTCTTGTTTGATACACTGCTGGTTATTCTCAGGGAGAGATTGGAGCTCAAGGCTTCAGTGGACCACCGGGCCCACCTGTAAGTTTTCTACACAGTCCTCATAAAATGGATAAAATATGATGTTGGATTAGTTATGAAGTAAGAAGTGCATGTATTGATGTGTCCTCTGCTCAGGGAAAAATGGGCCCCAGAGGAGTAAAAGGTGTCTCAGGAGTTAAAGGACCTCCAGTAAGTAAAAACCAGTTGTAATCCACACTGACTGATAAAAAAAAGATATTTGTGAAATGATCTTTTATGTTATCAGGGTCATCAAGGTGCACATGGTGCCAGAGGAGCGGTTGGACCACAGGTGACAAGACATTTACAGACTCTCACAGAGGCCGAACAATAGTGAGCTAGTGACATTTTCTTACTTTACCTTCCTACTTTATGTGTTTCTTAAGGGAGAGCCTGGTCCTGATGGAGTCGCTGGCTTTCCTGGTGTCCGTGGACCTCAGGTATAACAAAACCTTTTGAAGTGTTTTGTTCCATAGTACCACAGGATCAGAGTCAGAAACACAATCAGTTGCTGTGTCTCAAATCGGACACTGTTGTTCGTGCACTTACATATAGTGCACTGCATACACCATGTACTCCCTTACACAGTACGTGCATTTTGACGGGGTAGTGTTGTCTCAGATCAAACATTGTTGTTGCGCACTTAACGGAAATGAAGATCATGAGATTTGGCAGCGTTTTGTCTTCTGCCCGTTGAATTGCAACCGAGCGGAGCATTATCGTCAACATTTGTCACCCGCCAAAAAACAGAACCAATGAGACAATAGTTACCATAAAAAAAGAGGAAGGGGGATGACAAATGAACATGAACTCAGGGAGCTTGACGAGTCATGACAAACGCATGTAACATCAGTGCCTAATGATAAAATACTCCACTGTCAGCTAGCTAGCAAGCTAACGTTAGCATTTGAATTGCTGTTTGCTATACCAAATTATAACAGAATTAGCTCAATAAACACACTGATGGCCTCTATCTAACAAGGTATAGTGGTAATGAAAAATACATGTTTATTTGTATGATGCTTCAGTGTTCACTGTGGTAGTCGATCGGCAATTTACAAGTTTGACATTTGTGGTCCTGCCCCTTCCACTACATAGGCAACATAATAATAATAATAAGAAGAAGAACTTTATTCATTCAGCACTTTTCAAAACAGGTGTTACAAAACGCTTCACAATACGGGACTCATACGTCACAGTTTTATCACATGAGGACAAAAAAATAATAATAAAGAAAACATTTCTGTTTTTGTCTCAGGGAGGGCCAGGACCAGATGGACCTGCGGGTCCTAAAGGAGATCTTGTGAGTACATTTAGAGGAAAAACAACCAGAAACAGTTGAGCAGTAAATTGCAGCCAATTTAAGGGTCACTCCATCATCGATGGTCTGTGTGTTTCACCAGGGAGATCCAGGAGACGAAGGGAACATAGGGGAACCTGGACCACCTGGACTTAATGTAAGACAACAAGGCCAAGTCCACCGCACTACCAACATTAATAACTAGAGAAGATATGAATGCAGATGTGTTGGAGTGAGTTTATCATGTTGGAGCTTTTTTCCTTCTCATTTCAGGGAGCCAATGGGAATCCAGGAAAGCCTGGACCCTCAGGTGATCCAGTAAGATTACTTAAAGCAATTTCAGTATTGACTGCAGCTAAAGTGTTTACGTCAATTATAATATATGGCAATATTTAATGATTTTAACCACATCAAAACGTTATACTGTGACAGACATTTTTAAGTACTGAGCTAAATGTGTAGATGTTTTCTTTGTTTGCATGTGTGTGTGTGTGTGTGTGTGTGTGTGTGTGTGTGTGCGCGCACTTGTCTCTACCAGGGGGCTAAAGCCACACGAAGTGAGAGGGGTGATCCTGGGTTTAAAGGAGACCTGGTGAGTTTGATTCTTCCCGTCTGTCTGTTCAGATAATTGTTGATCAGTTTATTGTCCTGACCAGTCACTCAGATCATCCTTGATTTACAGGGACTTCCAGGGCCTCCAGGTAAAAAAGGGTTAAAAGGGCATCGAGGCCCTTTGGGACTTGAGGGACTTGGAGGACCAACAGGGCCACCAGGACCTCCTGGCCCCAGTGTGAGTGAAATGAGCGCCATGAATTAAGACATGTTCATTAATGTTGCTATAGCAACTGTAATAATCAAGTTTTCTTTTGTACCTGTCGTCATATGTTGTAGGGTTTTGATGGTATCATGGGGGAGCAGGGGAAGCAGGGAAAAGATGGACCGAAGGTGGGTTTCAAGAAAGTTGAAAGAATCATTTGTGATTTTGTGCATTTCTGTGAATGAGTACATGTATTTTTTCTGTAGGGAGATCGAGGGCTCAGTGGTATTCAAGGAGTTCCTGGGACTCGGGGCGACAAGGTAGGACAAAATTGGACTGGATGAACTGAATACTTTAACATATCAATATTTATTATTTTAATATTTATGTAGAATATATAGAGTACTAGCTTTACATTAATTGGCCACTGATGTTTATGAGACAGGGAATTATTGTTAAATATGTCACATAGCTACAACTTGGGAGAAATATGCTATACGAAACCTGCTTATATACCATGTATATGCAACAGTCTGTAGTCATGTAGTCCAATACTGATGCAAATATACACTCAAGTCACCACAGGTGTTACTAAAGACCATCTTGCAATGGGATCACTGGAACTGCAATACAGCAATCCGCGACTTAAAACAAATGTTGGCCTTCCCTCGTCCAACTCCCCCCTCAAACACACACTTTCGACCCCCTTGCTTGGACCACACTCATCTTTGAACTCAGCCTTCATTTACACACCTTCAGCTACACACCTGTTAAGTTTCATGACTCTATTTTGCAGGATTGTGACGTTATCATCGTAATAAAATCTGTCCACAGACAGACATATAAACATCTGGCAAAATATACAAAACCGCTTCTGTAGTGGTTTCTGCCAAAATAGATGTCAAAAGGACATAATGACATAATCACTACATTGTGGCAGCTGTTAATGAACATATCCTTTTTCACATGATGAGGTGATGTTAGTGTGGATATTACATTTTAATCAATTAAGATCGTTTTTCTTGTCAAAGGGCCGAAAAGGTCGAGCTGGATTTTCTGGATTGCCAGGTCCAATTGTGAGTATGAGTGAGTGGAGATTGAGTTTATTCTAGATGCTGATAATTGTGCTAAATCCACACTAATGATGTAAATGTGTTTTTTGGTTGCAGGGAGAGATGGGAAAATCTGGAGAGAGGGGACGTGAAGGAGAGCCTGGTATTAAGGTTCCTACGTGGCTACATTTCTTATCCTGTCCTTCTGTGATTGTGGTGTCCAGTTCAAACATTTGATCGCTATTATTGTTCACTGCTATTTTGTTTAACAACACATGTGATTTACTGGCTTTAATTAACATTTAACATAGACTTGAAGCTGTTAAATATATCTTTATCTTCATGCCAGTTCACGAAGCCCAGACAAACTATTTTCAGTCATTAATTTCCTATCTATGTGCCTATTCAATGGTCTGTTTTAATTGTGCCCCTCAAATTGCTGCTATTGTAGATGTTAATGAGACCAAGTGTTTTATATGTGTAAACCTTTTGTGTAGGGAATGCCTGGAGTCATCGGAGTGACTGGACCTAAAGGCCTGAAGGTGATCAGAGCTATCTAAATAATGTCAAAGACTGTCAAGTAAAATTATTGAAATTTTGAGTCTAATTTTAAGTGTTGGTCAATGAGTGTCATTTTATTTTAACTTGGAATTTAATCAGTCCTATATTTCATCCAAAAGATAAAAAACCTACTAAAATATTGTGTATGTGCCCCATCTTAGGGACTTCATGGTCATTTAGGAAACAGGGGACCGGATGGACCTCTTGGAGCCCGGGTAAGACTGACCAGCAATATGTCAACATTTGTATATCTGACTGTGAGGGGTGACCAGGATAGAAACCAGGATAGAAACAGTGATAACATAATATCTTGTGATAACATAATATCTTTCTATCAGGGACCCATTGGTGCAAATGGAATGAATGGGGACACTGGACGTTCAGGACCAAAAGTGAGTTTGATGAAAAACACTGAAAAAATAGATTTGTTTACCTCACACTGTCACAAATAGCTGATACTCTACTAAATATTTCCCACAGGGATTGCCTGGGAAAACAGGAGTTCCTGGCCTCCAAGGACCTGTGGGGAAAAGTGTGAGTGTTAATCACCTTTGTTCGTTGTAGTGATATGTGACTTTTTTTTTTAAATCTGATGAAACAAAATATAATTTCTGTTGAGAGTAAATGGGATAAGTTATGGGGTGCTAATAAAGGTGCTAACTAGAACCATATTCGACCCTCAGTTTGTCTCCAGAGAAAATCCTTTTCAGTTCCTAGTAGAACATTTTATAAAGGTTTTATGAAGAACCTTCTAACATTGAAGAACTCTCACTTTTAATAAAGGGGTTCATAATGCAAGCCGTAAGCCATGTTTTTACCTCTGGCGATTGCATTTAGGCTTCAATATTCATGAAAATGGTGTTCATTTGAGAGGATTATCTTGCCGAACAAAACGTCTAAGTATCTTTCACATTTGTTTATCCCAGAGCTTATTTTCTGCAATTATCCAAAATTCAATTGAAAAATCCCATAGGCTTATTGAAGGGGGAACCAGTGATGGTAACTTTTGCATCGGCTGACAGTAAAACGTCATCCCAGGACACTATTAGCCAATCAATGGACTGCAGTGTCTATGGCTCCACCTTTTAGTATTAGATCAGTGTGCTACATACCCCAACAGAGGGGTGACGACAAATGTGGATGGTAAGGAACAGTTCTGTTAATATCATCCACAACTTTTCACCACAGAAACACAAAAATGCTTGTACTAATGTGCACCAAACTGAACTGAACAGGACTGCTTCATGAGAACGAGTCTTCCGTCTTACAAAGAAGCCTTTAAGAACTTTTTTTTTAAACAGTGATCTACAGAAGCAAATAGGTCTAGCTTAGCATTAGGTTACTCGGCATTACAGATTGTATGTGGTGCTGATTGAATATGTTGATTTATATAGCTGTGCATTTGTATCAATCCACAGGGAGAAGCTGGCAGTAGAGGGATGAAGGGCTCACCAGGAAAACCAGGGGAGAGAGTGAGTTGGAATAACTGGGCTCAGAATGTCTTGTAGTGCCACAACACATTACTTTGAATGTAGACATGATGTTGTTGAGATTAAAGGACTGTTGGTTTCCTTTAGGGGGTTAAAGGTAAAGAGGGCCCAGGAGGGCTTCCAGGAAGTGAAGGCGTAAAGGTATTTATCAATTCAATTTGGGACAAATTTGTTCACTCATGGTGTACATTTTGGTGTGTAATGTGGTGTTCACCTTGTTATATTTGTTATCAAGGGTAAGAGAGGTGAGGAGGGACCAAGGGGGAAACAAGGCCGCCCAGTAAGTGATTTTTTTTTTTACCTGTCGTTAGTTTCACTGCCATAGTTTATATAGCATCCATGCTGCTTTATATCGTCATATTAATGTTATTAAGTGTTTTTTTTTCTGTGCTCAGGGTGAGATGGGCATGCCTGGACCACAGGGATACAGAGGATCTCCTGTAAGATGATTTCAGTGATTCCCTCCCTCTAGTCCTTTACTTCCTTGTTCATTAAGTCAACTTCTGTATGTTAATGAAATTTTGTTCTACAATGACTTAAAAGTCTTGTAATGGAAAAAAAGTATTAGATAGTTTTATACAATTTGTGCAGACAGTGTGGGATAGTTTTGCTCCTGCTCACCCATCTTACAGATTTGCTTAGATTTTATAGAATTTGAAGTCTTTTTAGGGCCCTGACAAACCAAGCTGATGGATGGTTGTTGGTCAATGTTGCACCATAGGCTGAACACCGATTTGTATTTTTCATAGCCAATTTCATACAATATTAGCATCTTAGACACAGCAACAATCAGTGTCTCCTCCACACATTCTTCTTTGCTATTGGTTTAAGCTACAGCTTTGCTAGTTAGGGTTTGCCAAAGTTGAACGCGAATTTGTTGCCTGTTCACTCACTCTGAATTGAAGTGAACAGGAGGCGAATATTCACAGATGTTAATTTTGCTCATGTGTGATTGTACCCTTCGTCTTGAGCATGTGCTTGCACCATACCTGTTCATATCATTTACTGAATGTATTTAACTGATCATTGATTCACCACTTTGGCCTTCATCTAATAGCTTTTTTACAACTACAGCTACACTTCTTTGCAGATGACACTCGTCTGTCCTCAACAGTCCTACTTAGGACGTAGAACTCTAGATGCAACAAAAAGCTTAGCTTACAAGATTTTTTTTCCCTCTTAGTTATTAAGGTTTCACAAAGTTTTTCAGTGTCCTCCCAGAAAGCTTAGGTTTATTAGAGAAACATAGCTTATGTGCCAGTTGAGACATTGTGAATGACATACAAAAAAACTGAAATTTGTCTACACAAAAGGTTTAAACATATCTTATTTTCTGAGTGTTTGTTTTTTCCTTTCAGGGTATCCAGGGGAACATTGGACCATGGGGTGAGGTCGGGCCCCGTGGCCTTCCAGGTGACCAGGGGCCACAGGGTCCAGTTGGCCCACTTGGAGTTACAGGTTATCCAGTAAGTTGTTGTTATCAGTGTGCTGTCACACTGATCCAGGCATAAAAAAAGTCGAACATTGTTTATGCAAATCACTTTAGAGTTTTACTTATCTGTTGGTTGGCAGCAGGCCCAGAGGCTTGATCTGAGCAGTGAACACGTTTCTTTGTTTCCAGTTTGGCATGGGGCAAGAGTTTGGGTTAGCCATTAGAGCGGGTCGATGTGCTGTCAGGCTAATGATCCAGGGTGTCATAGATTACTTCGATAAGTCTGATTGCATTAAGATTTTCCAGGAAACTTATTTTTCCTACATCACAAGTTTTAAGATTGATTTTCAAGGTATGTGCCGTTCATCCATTTTGAAAGAGGGGAGCTTGTCAGGAGCCTCATCAGAATCACCCAGACATGGTACAACAGTGAAGGTTGTCCTTCAATCCTGTGGTTGGCAATTTGATCCCCAGGTCTGCCTATTTAAATGTCCTTGAGTAAGACACTTCACCCCAAGTTGCTCTCGATGGGCAGGCCAGCAGGGCAGCTCCACCACCATCAGTACATAAATGTGCGTTTGAATGGGTAAATGAGAGGCAAATTGTGAAGCACTTTGCTTCTGCTGCACAGAAAACTTAAAAACTGACAAAATGTGAACATCAATGCCTCAATTATGCAGTGTTTTGTATGTATTTTGATAAAGGTCACAAACTGAAATAAACACACAGCGTTTATCAATAATTATTTGTAAATATTCCCAAATGCAAATAACTTTTAAGATGCTCAAAACTTAGTTCTCCAACCAAGTTTTTTGTGCAACTGTGGCTTTGCTCTCTTTACATTTAGGGTAAAGATGGACCTCAAGGACCACCTGGATCAGCTGGTGTCAAAGGAGATAAGGTAAAGCTTCCTTTACTGCATACAGAGTAGTGTAGTGATGGAGTGGTCTGTGCAACCACCTCACAAACAATAAGCTCATTGATCCATCACTCAGCTGTTTCTGTCGTCTTTTCAGGGATCCAGAGGAGCTGTTGGGCAGGAGGGAGTTGCTGGTCTCGATGGTGAGGAGGTAGATTGATTAGACTGTGTTTGTCACAGATTTGATTGATATCTTCTTAAATTGAACTGAATGCGAAGGCTATAAAAAGATTTTTTAAGAACACAGGATAAGATGCCAGTGCAGTCTGTAGGTCTGATTGAGCTTTATGATAACCTTCATCGTGTGTACGCGTGACCCAGTGCTTTTGTGTTTAGGGTCCACCTGGAGTGAAGGGACCTGAGGGGCCAGCTGGACAGAAAGGAATATCGGTGAGTAAATGTCTGTTTCAGTCTGTGTCATTTTATTTTGTGTGACACAGTGTGTGTGTGTGTGTGTGTGGATAAATGTAACAATTTACCCCATTTCCTCTACTTTATTTAAGTAGTTTAAGCAATACTGACATACATCATTACATCTGTAATTTCCAAACTATTACCAGGCCTGGAAAAATAATTTCAGAGCTTTTCCAGGAATTCCATGACCATGGGAACCCTGCATGTAGATGAAACACAGATGCGCCAATCAAACTTTGGAAACCATTTGTTTTATGTACATTTCAGGGTGAAAAAGGAAACACTGGACCTCCTGGACAGAAAGGGCCAAAGGGAGCTGAGGGGAACAGAGGCAACCAAGGGCCACAGGGTGCAAAGGGCCCTCCAGGGAAACAGGTGGAATGAGTTATATCTGATGTACAGTTTATTAGAATATTGTCTGTACTTTCAGGACAATACCATCTGCATCCTTGTCTGTTGCTGCTCTGAAAATATATCAGAATCTTTCTCAGTATCCAAACGTCAGGCAGCCTTGCAGCCACTGATGTCTAAAATATTAATACAGACTTCTGAGACCCACTAAAGTGTACCTAATATATTTGAAGTTTGAATTAAACAAGACAATGTGCCACCTCTGCCCGGTCTTCACCATCAAACCCTCTTTTGCAGGGATACAGGGGCTCACCAGGAGACAGAGGAAAACAAGGAGTTACGGGGCTCAAGGTCAGTCGCAGTGGTCAGTCAGGAGCAATGCTGAACTTATGCTGTCGTCAGAGTTTGCAAAGTGAATGGTGGAAGTTTTGTTAAGAGTCTGAATTGTGTGGTGTTGATGTTTTTACAGGGTGACGTGGGTATCAGAGGTCCATTAGGCATGCCTGGACCATTTGGACCAGGGGGCAACACTGGGGCAGCAGCGGCAAAGGGCCAGAAGGGGCTCCGGGGACACACTGTTAGTAACACATTTGGATTCTTTGATCGTCACTAAAAATAGCCATTATTAGCTTCACGTTAGATACATCTGTATTATATGCTTGAAACCACATTAACTTTTTTGTGTCAAGCGATGAGGTTACCAACACATATATTTGTATTCTGTATGTAGTTAGGATTCATTTGTTTCAAGAGATGCTGTATGTACTTTTGTTTAATATGACACAACCGGAAATAAACACTATGAATTTCATGCCTTCTCATTCCAGGGCCCCCCTGGCAGTGTAGGTCCCCCTGGACAAATTGGACCATCGACACCAGTATGTATCATGAGGCTTAATGTTGCATTAGCATGTTTATCACATAATATTTAAAAGAAATTCCAAATTTTTTTCCACTCATTTTATGGCATTATAAAATGTTAATGTTGACTTCTGTGCACTGAAAGTTTTAACCATGTTGTGGCAACTCTGATCTGGAATATAACATTGTACTAAACGTTTCAACCACTAGATGGCGACAAAAGCATTTTCTCAGCTTGTGTTTCATTGCACTTCAATAAACATCCATGATGGTGTACATTAAGATTGTATGTGCTCTGTGGAAAACTGATGACATGCAAAACATGACTTAACTTAAGATAGTACTGTACCCACAACATTACAGTTTGTATATCAGAAAACTGCTTCTCTTGCATGTCTACACAGTGAATGAAGAATCTAAAAAAGGCAAACATTTTTCATAAATTGAAGTCAATAGGGACTACATTTAACAACAGAACGGCTATGGGACTTGGATTACATTGCAGGAGTTGTGTGAGACTTTTTTCAAAAGGATGCTGTGATGTAGTTTTGTTCTTGTTAAACCTGGTTGCTATTTACTTATCTTCATGAAGACTGTTTGCCTTTTGTTGTATTCTCGGTTCACTGTGCAGGCTCCAAGAAAAATGTTTTCTTCACAAATTCAAGATAACATCATAATAAACAGCTGGATAATTGATATAAAAATGGTCATTTTGCATGTGAAGTATTCCCTTTAAAGCCACACATGCTAACTTTTATAAAAAATAACATTTTTCGTATTTGCTGAAACTCACTATATTCATGTAGCACTAAATGAGACAGAAAATCTCTTAGGGGGGGCGGGGGGGGGGATCATGCTCCGCAGCCTACGGTTTCTGATGGTCTTACTGCATGTGAACAAAAACA
>JAPZEB010000021.1:19722945-19735153 GCA_029783705.1 Chaetodon striatus
AGGGAGTCATTATATGTCTGTACTCCCAGGAGTGGTATGCCCAGCGCTACTGCACCCTGAAGGAGGTAACACCTGCAGCATTGCTTTGTGTTGCCTTGGAAACACTCAGTACGTTTACATGCACGCAGTAGTGGAGCTCATAGGGGTCATAGCTCAGCTAATCAGCCAAGTCAGACTTCTCGTCTTGTCTGAGTATACATGCAGAACAGAAAATGGAATTTCTGACCAAGTATGTCAGACTCTGCCTCAATAGGCAGCGCTGTGTCCGTTTTAATATAGTGCATATTGAACTAGTTCCGGTTGACCCGAAAGGGGAAGCTAACGACGAATGAAGATGGCGAAGATGGATGTTGCTGTGGCTCTGTATATTTCATACATGCTTTACGTGCGTCTCCTGCTTCTCGGTCGCCATGGTGTTTGTTTGTTTGTTTTTCCAGTAGTTAACTGCTGCTACGTCATCTCCTTCTTCTTCCGGGTGAAAGCCAGCTAAAGGAAAAGTGGTGCATGCGCAGAACGCCGAGTCCGACTCCAGTACATGCAGCAATAGTTAAATTTTGAATCGAATTATCTAGGTGTGTTAGTCGAGCTACGGACAGTCTGATTTTAGTCTGACTAAGCCAATATGCATGTAAACGTACTGAGTGATATACTGTTTATGTAGATACAGTAATTCAGCTGAAAGTTAGTTTTTGCTTTGCAAACCTTAAACATAAAAACAAATTCAGCCTTATGTGGTTTTTTCCTTCTTTTTTAGCCTTCCTTTCTGGAGTTACTGAAGCCTCGCTCCTGGAGCTGTCAGAGACTGATGGCGGACTCTGGCAGGCTGTGATCTACGTTCGGACTACTGCAGAGCACCATCACTGATCCATTTAAATTTGACGAGCCTTTCTGTTACTGCCATAACTCGTGGTCTTTCCAGTTTCTTTTATTTTATTGCACTAAGGTCATGACTGAGTCTGTGTATGAATGTATGGAAGAGATCCAATTAGTATGTGCCAAAATGTTCTTTACTCTGAAAGCAAAGTCACAGTGATGCCTTACTTACCCGTTTTACGTTTTCAAAAACAAACCACTCAAAATTACAAGTTCACATGAAATCACACGTGAACTCTTTTATTTTTAGGCACTATTTATTTTGTTTCTATTCGTTTTGCTTTGATCAACTGTGAAACCACTCCTTGTGCCATTATGATGGTGACAAACATGATACGGCAGCAGAATACAAACACACTATACAAACATGATTCACATATGCAGTAACGGTTAATATTTAACAGAGTGTGCAGTTACTACTCTACGACAGATAACGTTCAGTATGTTTGGGAAGCCTTCCAATGTTATTTATTTTCACTGCCAATAAGATTTATTTTGAAACATGGCCACTGTTTGGTGATTTCTATAAATCTATGAGGAACTGTGGCCTCTGTATTATAGCTTCATGAGTGCAGTCAGGTTTTCTGAGGAGGAAAATGAAGGTGTTAAACATGTTGATTACAGCTGGGGACGTATGTTGTATGTTAATATATTCTGACTGCTGAATGTATTCTTGATTAATCAAATATTTTCAACTGAACATACATCTAATGTCAGTTCCATGTGAAACTTAAGTTTGTTTTTTTCATTAGAATTGCGTGGAGGTGAAATCGCTAAAGAATAATTTACTACTGTAACTGTTGCAGCTGGCTGCTACAATGTCTTAACATTGAAACAGTGATGATGATACTTGATTAGCACTAAGGGCTACAGATTGCTTTGTCAGATACTGAGTACACAAAATGAGACAGTGTTTTCTTGTTTAAATCATATACATTTTATAGAACAGCCATTTCCATGTTGAACTAATGGAAAGGAGGAATCTCTATGCTCTGTGTGCTTTTAATTCCTGTGGTCTTGAAATAATGTCTTTACACACTTGTATTAATTTAAGGACGTCACAAAGTTAATGCACAGTTAATGTTGCCAATTCTGACATGTTTCAGCGCAGGGAGACTGTATTTACACTTGTGAATAATGAGATGCACAATATGAAGTAAAAACCAGCAATGGAAAAACTCAGCACTTCCAAAAACTGTATGACCACCACAAGGTGGCACTGTATTAAAAGCTTTTACTTGTGATCCTTCCTCTGCTCAGTTTGGCTGTGATTTGTGGTCAGGAGCAAGAGTCCCTTACAAATTTTATATTAACAAACACAAGTACCAGCAACTTATTTTTTTAATGTGTAAATATAATAACAAACACTGGAATACCCTGTGGTGTGGTACTTTACTCTGGAGAACTCCACATTTGGCTGAAGTTTAACTCTTGCTTTATGCCTTTTGTTAATTCTGTTAATGAGGATAGTGAAAAGAGCCAGGCTGCGGAAATGCTGTTTATTTGAATTAGATATTTATTTTGAGAGCAGAGCTTCTGCCTGCTTACTTAACCGTCATATTTGTGTTCATTGTGATTTTTTTTTTCTGGCCTTGAATAGCTCATTGTGTCAGGTGACAGTTTTATGAATCAGTTTGTTGTTTGCTATTTCCTGATGTAGACAAATGTCTGATGCATTCTTTAAAGACACGTCAAAGCATAATAATTATTAAGAATAAAAAGAAGAAATATGTTCCCTTCATCTCTTTTATTTAAGTCTATCTTTTATGAATGAGCTGAATGTAGTAATGTTGCATGTAAAGGTGAGATAGTAGGCCTATTGAAGTATTTATTAGAGTTTATGTGCACATATTCAGATATTATACATGACTTTAAGTACTGTTAAGCACTCCAGTGGCTGTGAATAAGTTTATATTGTCTATTTGTATCTGTGTTTAATTTACAAATGGCAAGAATTTGATTTATTAGGGTATGTTTTGCTCTTAGAGTCCACTCATATTGCCATCCATACTGATTTAACATTGCTTCATCAGATATTGATACCTATGTGTCATCTTTATAAAGGACTTCAATACATTTCTGTAGTTTTATATTATTAAATTGGATACAAACACATGTAATTTCATGGTAGTTGCAGTTTTATAGTGCAGAGAATTTCAATGAACCTCTTGAAGCACTCATTGCATTCAACACCATTTGCTTGAAAACAATAGCTGATAGTGGTGTTTTAAGCTTTTCTGCATTTTTCTCAAGGACGCCGGGATCAGACAGCCCACATCGGCCCACCACCCGCTGGGTCTGCTGCTCGGGGATTGTTGGGACCCGGTTGGTGTTGGTGCTGGAGAGGTGGAGGATCACGGTGACAGGGGATCGCGGCGAACCCCCCGCCTTGTGCAACACATCTCCTATTCTGCGGTAAAGATGGCGGCGTCAGAGGGGGCGCGTAGCGGCCGGACAACGGCAAAACGATTCTGAAAAGCTCCGGATTTGACCGAATCTCGCTCACCAGGTACCGTTAATTTCTGCTCGGACACCATCTGGATCACCGGGATAGAGACAATAGCTGTCACACGCCGGGGTTGGGATTTTATTGTTAAAGTCAGGGTGGGTGGGTTTCACTGATAGCTGCTAACGTTAGCTAACGGGCTAGCCGAGCGAGCTAATACGGGCTAGTTAACGTTAGCTCGGCGAAGAAGAGCGGGGAGGGGATTGAGGAAGACTATTCGGGCCAGGCCGCTCCAGCTTGGGGGAATGTGAACCAGAGGTGCACGGGGGGTTTGCTCGCTTCGTCCCAGACGTCCTTACACCAAACTACCGGGATGGGACAGCAGGTAGGCCGCGTCGGTGAGAGCACATCGACCGGACTCCAGCCACCACAGCCTCACGCGTCCCAACCGCACCAAGGGAAGGGGAACCGGGGGAGCGGCGCCGGGAGGAGACCCCGAGAACCCGGCAGTAGCACCGGGACACCGCCAGGCAGGGCTGCTGCAGTCAACGTGCCCGACCCAGGGATCAATATCTTCACACAGCATTCAGGTAACAAGAGAGCCACGTTAATAAAAGAGGTGTGGGTGACGGCGGATACTTTGATATTTGTTTGCTGCTCATTAGCGCTTGCTAGCCGAGTCCATGCTAGTTTGACAACGAAGCGTTAGCGGAAATAGCCATGCCAACCAACCTTAGCTTTCCATGTCTCATCCATTTTACTATGTGACTGTTAATTTGTCCATTGTCTGTGTGTACAGACAGGATGCAGTTTAGTCAGAGGATGGACAACTAAACTGCTCAGATGTGACACAGATAAAGCAGTGTGTTGCATGTGCTGCATGTGATCTAATGCTTTCTAAAGGAGAAATGAATGTCTCTGAAAAGAGGAAGAGTCCTCTGTGCTCAGCCTCAGGGGTCATTACTGGAGGTTAGTTGGTTATGTTTTCCTCTAAGGCCCCTTTTGTGAGATACTTGGTTTGGTAAACACTGATTCTTGCCTCCGGAGGTTGTGTAGCAATTCCACCCCATTAACTCACTATAGTAGCTACAACAGGCTCACATTACAATACCTAGTGGTTTTCACATGCTCACTTACATCCTCTGTCTGATAATGTCTACTGTTACAACACACTCAGCAAGCTGACTGTACAGTTTGATCCGGTGGGAAATGCATGTGAATTATTTAAGTCACCTTCTGTCATTATGTGATTGCACTCATGCAAACACGAGCGTTTAGAGCTACTCTTATGTGATTATAGTTTAATATCCTACTGTCTGTCATGTGAGCAGTGCATTCATGAGGTAACTCGTGTATTGCATGACTAGTGTGGGTTAGCAGTCATGTATAAAAAGGCACAAAACAGAAGTGTGGCAGTTCCTCCAATCACCCGTGTTCCTGCATCAGAGCAACAGCTATGCACTGATATTGTTATCTGCTCTGTTAGTCATGGAGAACAGTGTAGATCTACAGTATCCCCCATTTGAACTACGAAGACATTTCTCAGCAGTAACTCCTCCATGCCCTTGATGGCCTGCCTCCTTCCCCCTAGCCTTCTCCCCTCAGGCAGCGTCTCGTAGTGGCTCATCCTGGCTTATGAGTAATGGTGATGACAGGATGTCTTCTTGGTGGCGTGCGTGATATCATCATCATCATTATCTTTATGCTTTTTATTCACGTAGGGCTTTTCTTAATACTCCAATGTGTTTTACATGTAGATTAAAGAACACCCAAACATGGTTTACCTTGTGTGTTTGTGACATCCTCTGCCCAACTTGATTGCACACTGTGAGTGTAAAGGTAGTGGGATGTTTGATGTCTGTCTACCTGCATCTGGCTTTGCTTCTCACTCCAATGTATCCTCCAATGGATGGTCACTTCACATGCACTACATAGATGTAAAACTACTGGCATAACTTTCCCAGTTTCCACTGATTTCCAAGGCCCAACGTCCGTAAACTAATCACAGTGAGCAAGGACACACAGAAAGCACAAGCTTTTGGGAATGAAACACGTTTCCAGTTCCTGGCTTGCGCATCTTAAAAGTAACCCCCCTCAGCTTGAAGTACATACACAGACAGACAGACCTACTAAGTGCAGCACCACTCAGTGTCGGCGCTGCTCTGTTCTCTGCGATGTTGGGGCAGGAGTGGCCTTTTTATAGCAGCCAGGATGCAGTCACACAGCCACTCTGCAGAGAGACTGCTACTCTTCAAAGTACACAATAATAGAACAAAGACTCTTAAGCAAGGAAGCTTGGGACTGTGCACTCTGTCCTACACTGACTATCAAAGTGTCTTTTTTTCTGGTCTATTTATGTGATAATGATGCAGCATTATCTTGAACGTCTTTGTAGGTGAAATGTGGACTTGTTCTTTTAAGGAGGCTATTTTGGGTGGAAGAAAGTCAGGTTTCATTATGGATAAAGCAAACAATATTGTCATTATTTGTATTTTTTTGTAAAGTACTTCATTTAGTTTGTAAAATTGAAAACAAAAATTGAAATACTCACAAGTTACAATCCCATATTGATGTGTTGCAGATGCTAATTTAGTATGACAAGTATGATGATGTATGATAACAATATACGAGCAAGCAGCCCCTAGAATTTAAAGTCATCCTCAGTCATTTATGGGATAAATTACTCAATAGAAGCAACCAGTTTTCTTTTGTTTGATAAATCTGTTCAACAACAGTGTCGACTAAACTGATGAGGCAGCCAGATTTGATTCCTGTGAATCTGACAATGACATCACGTGACCAGGTCTTGTCAAGAGGAAGTTAAGATAAGATGAACTCTATTGATCCCATGCAGGGAAGTTAAAGTGCTACGGCAGCAAAAGGAAGTACCGGAACAGATAATACAGTTGTGAGTCAACAAATCGGATAATGTGTTGGTTTGACCAATGATCTAAGTCAGTGTTAGTGTATGTTTTAGTATATGTATATTAGTGTTTGTGTTTTCTTAGGCTCCAGAGTCTTTCCTACTGAAAACTACCAGAGATCAACATGTTGAAGTGGTTTTATTAATCCAGCTTCATACCACTTTATAACAGACTAGCACACTTCAGAGGGTAAATGATGCCTTCCTGGGATGTAATTGAAAGGTGCCCGTCTATGAGGAATGCATTTTTGTCTGTTTAACTCATGCCTGTGTGTCGCTGCCTTTTCAGTGAGTATCTGTGGGTGTCATATGGTGCACATGCTCCTGCTAGTGTTTCTATCAGTATGCCTGAAACCACTGAGTCATTTTTGGGGGCATAAACGCGAGGCTGGAGGCCACTGTTGTAAATTGGCTGTCAATATGCCTGGCCCAGTGGCCCCGACCTTCTCTTTCCCTTCATGTTTCTCTCCTCAGTAGAGGTGAAATTTTTCAACATCAGTAGTTTGCAGCTTTGGGCTGTCTTTCTTGTTCTCCACTTCAGACAGGGCGAGTCAGCTCCTGTACCCTGCTCAGGTGTGCAGCAGTTCTCCTCAGCGCATCACTAATTGAGCATCCCTGTCTCCCAACAAGAAGATGTTTACCCCACTGGACAGACCGGACAGCTATAAAACACTGAGCTAAACAGGGACAGACAGGGAGCAGCCCGCCTCTGTGCTGATTCAAGGGGAGCTGGCGAGACAGCCACCTCTATGAGTATCGGCTGAAGGGCAGTATTGGTGAATCAGTGGCTGCAACATATCGACGGTTCCAGCCCTTTAGCCTTGTCAGGAGTTCAGAGATCTCCATCTCTGCAGTGGGTTCACCTGATACACACACTGCAGTGGGGAGAGTCCTTTGAACTGACACAGAGGGGTGAATCTGCTTTAAATAATCAGTCCTATTAAGGTTGCACTGCAGCTTATTGCTTTTGAGTATTAAGTCACATTCATGTCTGTTATTTTTCTCAAATGAAACCTACATCTTGTTTGTAAGAAAATCTGGGAGGATCGAAGCGATTGGTGCCTTGACTTCTTTTCATAAAATCAACAAAGCGGTAGGCTAATCTATTTTTACTCTAAACAGATCATAGAAATTGGGGCAGATCAGTGGATTGGAATATTTTTTGGCAGCAGTGCTGATAGTGAACGTGGAGCCGACTGTACCTAAAGTGCGGCACTGTTTAAGCTGCCCAGAGGAGAAAAGAGATGCCTGGATCCAGGATCCAAGGACATAAGCTGATTTGCATCACGGGTGAAATTAGATTAGAGACAAATCCACTTTTCTGTGGACTCTATGTGCTAAACCCCCAACAACCAGGATAAGTCACACAGCAGCCACTGTAATATCTGGGGAAAATCAAGTTTGAGACGCTCCAGCAGCTATGGGTGAGATTTTAATAGGCTTTAAAAGATAAATCCTGGAGTATAGATGATTTGTTGATAAAAAGTAGTTAGTCAGTCCTAGTGGCTGCCATTAACCACTAGGAGGAGCCATGGCCACACCTCCTCTGAGTGAAGCTGGCTAGAAATTAGGGCAAAACTGATGAGTGTGACTGATTGTCTGAGAGCTGGGATTAAGTGTGTTTAGTGGATGTGTCTGAAGCATAGTGTTCCTGTGCAGATCATTTTAACACAATCAAACATGGTTAAGTCTGAAGACTGCATGTACCATTGTGCACTCTGTAATGGTTGTGTGTTAAATAATGTATGCCTCTCTGTGCCTTGGTCCTCATCCCGAGTCCTGCCCTGTAGTACGACTAGCAGCTGAGCCTGTGCTGTTAGTCCCTGCAGTTGACCGACTCTGTCTGTCTATAACCCTCGTCTCTGTTGACTCAGGCTGTTGCAGGCCTCATCCCAAATCTATCTAAGAAGAGTTATCCCATTAAAAACAATAATTAATTCATCATGCTTCACAACAGACTGTGCCATAATCTAATTTTACCACACTGAAAACACAATTAGTTTCATTTAATTTATCATATTTTAATAAATCAAACAAATATTTACTGAAGATTTTAAAAAGTTTAACAGAGCTGAGTTTTTTTTTCCTCCACAAAGTTTTTTGTGTCATTGTGACTGCGTGCTTCTGTGCCCAAACTCCCAGTTGTAGCCTTGAGCCTTTGCATCTGCTACCAGTCAACCCGCCGTAGTTCCCAAAACCACAGTCCTAGTTTCTATTCCTTGGCCTCGGCTCTCTGCAGCTTATATCATTAAAGAGTGAGGATTAATCAGAACAGTGAGTGATTGGCTGTGCAGATGGCGAAACCATCCCTTGCGTCTGTCAGCTTAAAAACACCAAATGTTTTAAACTTGCGCAGAGGTCTAGCCAAATTGTTGTAGTGGTTCCTGGTTAAATCACAGTTTTCACTTTTAAGCTGCAATGGTGCAGCAGGGAAAAAATTAGATATGGGGTAGGAAAAGGGGGGCAGTCCCTGTGCCAAGTCTGTTGAGCATTGATTCGCTTCCAGGATCGGTCCTCTGTAGCTGGCATTATCACTGCTGCTTATCTTCTGGGTTGCAGGCTTGAGACTTGGCTAGAAATGCACACTTGCACACACTTACAGTAAACACCCACACATGCATGCACATTCTCACACACACTCTCTTTCTGTCTGTCCTCATGAGGGAAGTTGTAACGTGGTGCAGCTCTTTCTGAGGATTATCCAGTGCGTCCTACTCCTTCAGTGTAATCGCCCACCAGCTGACCAGTCAGTCAGAAATCCTTAATATGGGCGCCCTGCGGCAATGCTGTCCTCAAATATCCTGTCTGACTGATGGCATGTGATTATTCTGAGAAGAGACTGCTAAAAGTTGTTGATTTGACACGGCTCAATGAAAGATTGCAGGGGACTGTTTAGTCTCAGGTAATTCATTGCAAATAATTAATAACTTTGCTGCTTCACTGTCAGGTCATGTGTCATCATTGCATTCGCTAAATAATGCTGCTGGGGATCCATATGAGTGAGGCATGGCATGACTTATACATTGAATGTGGATGCTCACCTGGGCTAGTTTGGCAGCCAGAAGCATCTCTGCTATCTGATAGAGAGCGCAGGGGAAGTAAAATCTCCCCTTTGAGCTCTGGTCAGTTCTTTAAATTGAGTCATTGCAAAGCAGCTTAAAGCTACACCCTATCACAGCTTAACCACACCACACACAGATTAGCTGTTCAGACATTAAGATTAGTACTCGGGTGCTTCTGTAAACCCTCGCCACAAAAAAGGAGGAGGCATCAAGGAGAATGTACATCTTAAGGCTTTGGAGAGATGTGCTGCGGCGAACACACCTCTTTACCTGTGAGGAGTTGAGAACATAAACACACACCCCAGTCAGACGGTTTACATCATGCACACGCATTGCACAATACGCTGGGCAAGAGCAGGCAGATCTGCAGTGAGGACAGAGCTCTGACACCAGTTGTAGTCATGTCAGCTTAATATTTCCATTCAAGGGTGAATTTATGGTTTCTGCTGGACAAAGAAACACGCTCTCTTTTGACTTGGGGATTGAGCGAGGCTAAAGTAGAAATACTTGTTAACAATTCAAAGGCATGTTTTAGCTTTTTTAGATTTTACATCAGGAGGACTGAATGATATTTTTAAGCTCAGACAGTCTGTAGTCTGCACCAGACAGGTCAGAGAACATTGGCGACAGTTAACTCTTAGTTTGCCTAATAAATATATAATTCACTTAAGCAGGTCATGCTGTATCTGCCGTATTTGAGCTATACATGAAGCAGACCGGTCCAGTTTGGAGAAGGAGTTTGTTTCAAGTCATCATATGCCACCCATCCTCTCTGCTGTCACATAAAGGAGCACTTAGCTTTGTTGCCAGCACACCTAGAAGGGAGCACTTAGAGCCCATTATTAACCCATAACAAGCCCTGAGAGGGGCTGGGCAGGGCAGGGTGAGCCGTGAGTTAGGACTCCATTCTTCTCCATTCCAGGATGATCCACTGGCCCTTAGGCCCAGACTGGTGTTTGTCCACTCCCTAATTGATGTATCTCTATGTAGACAGCCGACGTGGTGGCTGAGCTCAATAGAGAGCATTCACAGACTTTCCCGGTAGCGGCCGGCCTGTATATGGGTGTGTAATTACTTACTCAGAGAGGTTTGCAACACCAGGATGTGCTAAAGATGGAGGTCTGATTGAGGGAGACATCCGAATCTGACTGTGTGGACGTGCGGCCTGAAGGCGTCAGACGAGTGCATACATGTCTGTGGAAAACTATACAACAGTTCTCCTGCTGATGAACTGATGGAGTGTCTTAGACTGATATCAACCAACAGAAGTGTTGTGTTTTCACATGATGAATTTCTAATCCGCATAAACAAGGGAGCCAGTAAACACACAACTACACACACACATGCACACACACACACACACACACACACACACACACACTTGTGATGTGGCATTAATGAGGCTATTGTCCTTTGTCCAGTCCTCATGAACAACAACTGACTCTCCTCTCCTCTCCAGCTATGGACTGCCTCTCAAACCGTAGATGGATGCCAAAATGCTCAACATTTTCAACATAAATTGTGTTTCACATGGATTGGCGATGATTTTGAACAGGTTTACTACACAAATACGGTGTTAAAATGGCAAAGCGTTGCTGTGTTTGTTTGATTTGCTGGCATCTCGGCCTTTGTGGCAGCCCTCTGCAGTGCTTGGTCTAGCATTGACACCTTGTTTTTCCTGGTTGAATATTATGTAGGGCTGCAACTACTGATTAATTTCATCATAGATTCGTTTGTATCTTAATGTCTCAATTGATCGATTAGTGTCTGGCTGTCATGTTGTAGTCTACAAACATCTACATAAAAGATATTCTAGGCTACATGTGTCACCAGTTTGATGTGTGCCCTGGATGATGGATCTTTTGTTTAGATTAGATTAGATTAGATAGAACTTTATTAATCCCTTGGGGAGATTGTTGGTCTTCTGAAATTTTCTCCTATTTTTTGTGGAGAGTTTCCATTTCTGATTCAAGAGTTATAAAGGGTTAGCGGGTGTCTTAAGATGGACAGACTGTAAAGCCACAAGCCATCAGACATAGAGCAATTAGGAGCTACATTACAGAGACAGTCCGGATCTTTTGAAGTGGGGTTGGATGAGGTACGTAGCCGTAGTCAGTGTATTACGTACAGTAGATGGCGGTTGGCAAGGCCTCGGTTTGGAGAAGCAGACAGGCCACAGAAGCTAAGCAACATACTGTTGTGGACAGGGACAGCAGAAAAACATATTTTAGTCCCTTAAAAAAATCAATTTCAGTTTTAAGTGTACGCCATATTTAGAATATTTTCACTGCTTTACTTTGCCGGGGAACTAAAGCTATTGTAACGCTATCTTCAAAGCCAGGCTCCACTGAGGAAAAACAGTGTTTATCACCACTGAACACAGAAGCTGCTGGTCTATTGCTGCCTCGATCAGTTCGTTTGTTCGTGCTGTTGTGTCACTTCGGCGTTTAAAATGGTTAGTTTGGATTCAACTAAGTCTCACAACAACACAAACTAACTGATGGAGGCAGCCGTGGACCTGCAGCTGCCGTGTTCTGTGAAGTAAAATGACGTCTGGTGTCACTGAGGAGAGCATATATGGGGAACTGAAGCTGTCAACATTCCCCATGGGAAAGGGCTGGCTGTGTCAGGATAAAACACAGAAAACTGACTCAATATAATACATGTGTGCTGATTTACAGCTGCTGTGTGTGATACAATAGCCCCTTTTCCACCGCAGGAACTTTTATCATTTACACGGTATTTAAAGAAAACCTTGCCGCGTCTCCACTGAAATTACCCAGGGAAAAAACTTTCCCTCAACCCCAAACTTTCCCCTGAAAAAAGTACCTAGTAGGGGGTAGGACTTTTCAGATTCCCTGAAATTCTTGAGTGGTGGGGCTGCAGTGTTCGGCACTTCTGTGC
>JAPZEB010000021.1:19743458-19756991 GCA_029783705.1 Chaetodon striatus
AGAAAATGATATCTGAAACCTGTGCAGACAGCATGGCTAAAATACCAGCGATACTTATCCTGTGTCTTAATCTCCTCACTATTTCTTACTCCTCTCTCCATTACACACACACGCACACACGCACACACTCCTCAGTCCAAATCTCCTCTCTGTCAACCAGCAGCAGTTAACCGGTCAACCAGCTCTCCCCCGAGTAATGAGCTTAAAATACACTCATAATATTATCCAGAGGCCGCCAGGCTTGTGTCCCCAACCGATCGAAAGCATTAAACGTGGCAGAGTGTGTTAATTATCCATCGTTTTAAGACTTCCACAGCAGCTGCCTGGGATGGAAATGATGTTTAGACCCTGACTCATGGAGTGAATCTGAGATTCCTGCCCACATGCGAGCACATGTGCACTCCCAGGCTCCACTGCAGTTTTCCAATCTGTCCCGCTCTTTGCTCTGTCACATGGAAACGCCCCAGCACGCCTCTAATGCTGCGCTAATATGGAATACTTTCAACTGTAATAATAACAGGTGGATGAGCACAGCAGGGCAGAGGCTGATCATAGAGAGGTACTTAGCAGGCCCGTGTCTGGGGCTAATCTTTGTCTCTTGTCTGTGCCAGGTCAAACCAGGCTAGGCCAGACCAGGGCCCGGCTTCAGGCACACATGGCTCCCAGTGTGAGGCAGGGAGGCAGTCAGTGTTTCCACTCCCACAAAACTTACAGACAGAGAGGACAGACACAGAGGAGACTGGTGGATTGGTGGGCTGGATGTGGATAACCATCTCTGTTTAATGTAGTTCAGTGGATTGCGAGCGCAGAGTGTCTAGCTTTAAAAGCTGGACCTGCAGCTTTTGTGTGTGGTTACATGTGAGTGAGCCATGGCTGTCCTACTGACTAGACTTACTGTAGTTAAATGTCTGCTGTTTTTTGCAGTTTAAAGCATTATGTGTCCGAGTCATGATAGCCTGAAGCTGCAATCAGATCAATTCCAGCTCTGTGTGAAATGGTGGATAACGCTTTAATCTGAATGGCTTATTTCTGCTTTTTAACTCACAATGACAGGAAAAATAGCTGCTGCCGCGATAACTTTTCAGAGTTTAACTGCTGTGCAGTGTATTGGCACTGACAAGCCTTCAAATGCATTGATTTGTTACACCATGTGGACATCCTGGATCAAATTTCTTTGTATCATCAATAGGCATAGGCTGTATAACTGTGTTTAAGTATACCACGGTGTTTAGAAATCCTGATTGTATTTTTTTTAATACATGTGCGACCAGTAGGGCTGCACAATTAGCTACAATATTTTTGAAATCGCAATAATGGCCAAGTGCAATATCCACATTGCAAGAGCTGCAGTTTTTTTGGATGGAGATAAAATGTGCCATAACATACCTTTATAAATGAAGCATTGTGGTGCTACAGAGATGCCCTGGCTTACAAATCAAACATTGCCAGTCCCATTAAATCATGACTCATTGCAGTTGCTACATCTGTCAGAATAATTGCAATATGATTTGTTTTGCTTATCGTGTAGTCCCAGCCTCCAGAGCTCTGTGTCTACTTATTGAACAGACAGCTGAGCTGAGAAAGATGGCAACTGCGAGAATGGTGGGGATAACATTACAGGACTAGTACAAAGACGTCCAGCAACAGCAGAAACAAAGAGCGAGGAAAAACAGCATGTAGTGCCAGCATGTTTTCACATCTAACTGGGGTTTATTTTCACCAAACCAGAGTTGGTGATTAATACAACAGTGACTAAGCTGGGTGGTTTTGGTGAGTTTTGTTTTGTTTCTGTCAATGAAGCGAGTTTTACGATGAGTTAAAATGTAATTAAGCTTGTTTTAGTTTGGTGAAAGAGAGAAACTTAATATTTTATTTCCTTTCTTGTTGGGCGAGTTTGGCAAACTCACACTCGGCCGAGATAGTGTCACACAAATACCGTAATCTACTATATATCACAGTGAAATATCAGGAAGGTATGAAGGTGTGACAAAACAGATACTTCCCAAGCCTGCTCACCGGTTTCTGAAGCAACACACACACACCCCACTGCAGCCCCTGTGTTGTTTCAACACACACAGCTGTTTCGGTCTGAAAGCCCACTAAAAGGTAACATTCCATGTAGTCATCAGAGATGAAAGACTGCCATGGTTAAAGGACACTTTGTGTGTAAAACTGCAGAGTGGTGGGAGAGATGAAGACGGATGTGGACAGGAAGAAAAGGCAGTGTAGAGGATGTGTGGTGGAAGTGCAGAGGTAGAGGTAGGTAGGCAGATACTTTCTCCTCCCTCCCCAGGCTGGCAAGTCACTGCCCTCCTCCTTGTCTTTTTCCAGTACTCCATCAGACTGACAGGTCTGATCACTGCTTCATTCTGTGTTGTTTGTTTTACTGATGATAGGAACCCCCCCCTTACTCACATCTCCAGCACATTAGCCGCTCTGCTTTGTCTCCCGCATTGACGTCAGAGACAGATGGAGCTAGAGACATCAGACCAAGTCACTACATGCCCGATTTTGCCGAGCCCTCTATGACAGATATGCAGTTCACCCAACCCTATCATTGTTCCATAGCTTTTGATGTAGTTTCAATGAGAGGCACATTGTGTCCATGACTCTCTTATCCTGTGTGACCTGTTATCAAGGTGTGATAACCAACGCTATGACCTGATGAGAAGTTCTCTCATATGTTGTATCTATCTAAAGAATTTAAAAGAAAAGTAAATAAATGAAATCCTGTATTTAGTGTCAGATATTTAGTCAGAAAACAGAGGCGCCTTCTCTTTAAAGGGATAGTTCACATTTTTCAAAGCAGGGTTGTCCATAGTCAGTGTATTACTTGCAGTAGGGGTACATCCAGGGAAAGCTAAGCAATGTACTGCAGCAGCAAAATGTATTTTAGCCACCTAAAAAGTCCCACCCAAAAAAATCTTTATCATTTTAAATATATGCTATATTGAGAGTGTTTTCACCACATCACCTTTCAGTCAGACAGCCACTTCCGACAGAGAAGCCATAAACGGTTTCAGTTCCCCATTTATGCTCTTGTCAAAGCCACCAAACTCCATTCACAAAATTGGCTTGCTGAAAACCGGAGCTGCTGGTACCGCTGCCTCGATCTGTTTGTTTGTTTGTTTGTTTGTGTTTGTGTGACTTTGGTGAATTGGAACTAACCCTTTAAACACCAAAGTCACACAAAAACACAAACAAACCAACTGGTTAAGGCAGCGGTACACCAGCAGCTCCTTTGTTCAGCAATGTAAATCACTGTTTTTCTTCATGGAGTCTGGCTTTGAAAAGTGTGACTTAACAGCTTCAGTTCCCAATCAGAAATCGTCTGATGGCATGTAAACCAGTGAAAATATTCCACATATTGTGTACACTTCAACTATAAGTAGGACCATTTTTTTAGGTGGCATAAATTCATTCTGCTGCTGCCCCCATCCATAACAGTACATTGCTTAGCTTCCATGTCGGACTCCAGCCTGTTTGTCCAAACTGAGGGCAAGCCAAGTGACATCTACAGCGAGTAATACACTGACTATGGATAAGTACCTCATAAAACTCTACTTCAAAAATCCGAACAATCCCTTTAAACTCACGATTACAGAAACTTAACTTCAACATTTTTCAAAATGTCTTGCAAGATTTATTCAAGCGCTGATTAGCGGTTCTGTCTTTATAAAGGGCACTTTAGCATGTGAGAGATAAAAGCCATTAATATGGAGCTCTGTTACCATATTAATTTCTATCCACCAGCCCACACTGCTGCTGATTATATCACCATGAGATAACATGACAAGTTTTCCCCCCTGTGTCCAGGTGAGAAGCTGCGTGTGCTGGGCTACAACCAAAATGGAGAGTGGAGTGAAGTGCGCTCTAAGAACGGCCAGGGTTGGGTGCCCTCCAACTACATCACACCAGTCAACAGTCTGGAGAAGCACAGCTGGTACCACGGGCCCGTGTCACGCAGCGCCGCAGAGTACCTGCTCTCGTCTCTCATCAATGGCAGTTTCCTGGTCCGGGAAAGCGAGAGCAGCCCCGGACAGCTGTCCATTTCTCTCCGCTATGAGGGGAGAGTCTACCACTACCGGATCAACACAGCATCTGATGGAAAGGTAGAGTGTAGTAGATTGACAGTTGTGTGGCTCTGTTTGCTGTCATTGATGTGAGGACCTAATTAACTCTGTCCCTCTCCTCATCCTTTCCTTTTTCTCCTCCCTCCCCTCTCCCCCAGGTGTATGTGACGTCTGAGAGCCGTTTCGCCACCCTAGCCGAGCTGGTCCACCATCACTCCACTGTAGCTGATGGCCTGGTCACCACCCTGCACTACCCCGCACCCAAATGTAACAAGCCCACAGTGTACGGTGTGTCACCCATCCACGACAAGTGGGAGATGGAGCGCACAGATATCACCATGAAGCACAAGCTGGGGGGAGGCCAGTACGGAGAGGTGTACGTGGGAGTGTGGAAGAAGTACAACCTCACAGTGGCTGTCAAAACGCTCAAGGTAAGACTGAACTTCATTGTGAAAGGCTGAATTTTAAAAGTGGTTATGTATCGCCACCTGCAGGTAAACTGTGGTATTACATGTGATTGCCACATTATACGTTACCACATCACTCTGACCCACTGATTAAAGTTGTTTTTATCATTTTCTGTAATGACAGGAGGACACCATGGAAGTTGAAGAATTTTTAAAAGAAGCCGCCGTTATGAAGGAGGTTAAACACCCAAACCTTGTTCAGCTACTTGGTGAGTATTTACTATTTACCACACCAGTGATTCAACAAACAACTGCGCCTCTACAAAACCAAATCAATTTTCAAACGTGTCTCAATACATTCTGACCTCCTGAAATTACTCTTGAGCTGGCTTCGGCAGACACATACACTTCTAGGTGGCTTTATAGAAGGGACACAGGCCCTGATCTGAGTGCTTTTGACCCAAAGTCCAACTCATTTGAATAGTGTGAACATTGTGTACTATACCTGGGCAGCACGCTGATCTGTGCCCGAGTCCACTCAAGAGGTGGTCTTGAGTCGGCTCATATGTACCCCTGTACGGTACGCATCAGGTGTGAACACCAACTGTACTAAAACATGGAAGTAGACTGCTATTTAAGGCAACTATGAGGAGTTTTTAACTTGTCATGAACAGTGTGTAATGAATACTGATGCCTCTATATCAAACGGGAGTGAAGCAGGCTGCGACAGACCTAGATCTGGCTTTGCTGTCACCTTTGACCTCCAGTTCAAGCTCCAGAAGAAGGCGAAGAGCTCTGCATCCGACAGTAGTGGCTCCTCCTCTGACCAGGAGCAGAGCTTTGTCTGGCTGCTCCCCAACCGTGTCTGTCTGCAGCGCTCTTTTCTACACTGCAGCACAACAATTATGTCATGTAGATGATGACACAAGCGTACAGAACAACATTACTAATGTGAAAGCCGAGAGGGCGTGTAATTGTACCCGGGCACGGTCTGAATCAATCGCACCTAATATGAAAAGGCCCTCAGTGGTTGTTGCCATCTGTATTCTAACTGCTGCCTTTCTCCCACAGGTGTGTGTACGTTGGAGCCTCCGTTCTACATCGTGACTGAGTACATGCCACACGGCAACCTACTGGACTACTTGAGAGATTGTGACAAAGAGGAGGTGAACGCTGTGGTGCTGCTGTACATGGCCACACAGATCTCCTCTGCCATGGAATACCTGGAGAAGAAGAACTTTATACACAGGTGAGGGGATACTCCAGGCGTCTGTGTGTGTATATGCATGCCTTGCATATTTATACACCTCGTATATCAAAGTGGTCTAATTTCTGTCTCTTTCGTCCTCTTCCTCTCTTGTCTTCACTTCATTATCCCTCCCTCAGGGACCTTGCAGCGAGGAACTGTCTTGTCGGGGAGAATCACGTCGTGAAGGTTGCAGACTTCGGCCTGAGCAGGCTAATGACCGGTGACACCTACACGGCACATGCAGGTGCCAAGTTCCCCATCAAATGGACTGCACCAGAGAGCCTTGCATACAACACCTTCTCCATCAAGTCTGATGTCTGGGGTGAGCAACACATGTCCATACATTCACAATACATGTCTTTTATAGCTTATTTCCATTGTGCTAATATTTGATCCTCTAAAACTATTGTCCTTACAGCATTCGGAGTGCTGCTATGGGAAATTGCCACCTATGGCATGTCTCCATACCCTGGCATCGATCTGTCTCAGGTCTATGACCTCTTGGAGAAAGGTTACCGCATGGAACAACCCGAAGGATGCCCACCTAAAGTCTATGAACTCATGAGAGCATGTGAGTAGTCGCGATCTTACCTATGCATCACTTATTCACCCAGTGGTTGCACTCCAGTGGGAAGACATGAATAGAGGTTGACAGCTTTGAAAAAGTTGCCTATTACTCTTTCCTCGATTTTTGTCAAACCTTGTCCTGTCACAGTTCACTGCATCCTGTTTCATGCCGTCTGAAAACACACCATCCTGTCATCAGAAAAAACTTTAGTCTGGAATCACAGTTTCTGTGAAAGACCACAGTTATTCAAAACAATTTTATGTCATATATAGTTTTCAACTACAGAACTGTCTAGTAGTAACATGCACTTTTGTCTGTCTCTGTGATAGGCTGGCAGTGGAGCCCATTGGAACGACCTTCATTTGCAGAGATCCACCAAGCCTTCGAAACAATGTTCCATGACTCCAGCATCTCTGAAGGTACGGTAGCTCATCCTCAGCTGGCAGTTCAACCGTCACTTTTTTGTGTAGCTCAAAACCTGCTTCAATAAAGCTTCTAAAATCGTAGCACTGATTAAACTGAACAGGCAAACTCTCATTCTCATTCAGAGGGCTGCCTTGTACTTGGCTCAGCTGAGTTACCTGTTCAGTTCAGCTTCTCTGAGAGATGTCTAGAAATTCTTTTATCAGATAAAACTATCACTCCCTGTTAACCTTTTCCACCCTGCACGGTTGCGACGTCCTCAGCCGACATTACTGTCTTTCAAAGACTGTTGCAGGCTGTGTTTCAGAGCTTAACATACTGGTATCTCTTGAACTCTCACCTTAAGATATCTGAATGAAGGTGGGTTCTATGGATACCCACAAGTCTCCCCTTTACAGACATACCCACTTTATGCTAGTCCCATGCACGTTAGGAAAAAACCACTTAGCTTTTTGAACATAAGGAGGTTTCTCAGCAGTTTTCAGACTAGAAGTGCTCACCGTTTAATCCCTAAAAAATACAATTCCTTCAGAAATCTCAAAATGTCAAGAGTTATTGATACCACTCCACAGAATGGATTTTTCTATGGTGTTACTGAAGGTCTTGGTGCCTTAATTTGGTATTTTGGGGGGGATTTTTGACCATTTTTGTTAATTCTCGAGGGATCAGAAATGCTAAAACTTCAGGCACAAATGCCAAATCTGTGTAACAAATGGTGTCAACCCAAAATTGCTCCAACAAATTATGAGACATAAGTGCATGAGCATGGGAATAGTTATCATATACTTCCATCATAACTTTCTAAGCCCCTATACACTCTTGACGTCATATAAAGTTTAAATAAGCACCTACCAACAACAGATTACAGATTTATGACTAGAAAAAACTTGACACACAGTGGTGAGCTACATCTTGAATTTATCCTCAGGTTCCCTGCTTTCAGATGATGTACAGGAAAGGTTAAGGAACAGTGTCTTTAGAGCAATAATGTGTATGAAATATGGGCAGTAAAATTAGAAAATGAAAAGTTTTTACCTCACCACATTAAGCAAGAGTCTGACTAATCATTTGATGAGGATTAATGTAGGTGTATTTGGTCAGCAAATATTTGTATGTTGGTTTGAATTTAGATTGTGACTGCCTTCTAATTATTTTTTTAAATCTTTTTCGTACATTGCAGAGGTAGCAGAGGAGCTCTGTAAGACGGCCTCCTCTGGTCACTGCGGACCACTTCACCCTTTCAGTCACGACATGCCCCTGTTGCCTTCCAAATCTCGCACACTAAAGCACACAGAAAACAAGGAAAACATTGAGGGTGGACTCGACGGGCGATCTGACCACAGCACGCACGGTCACTCAGGTACAGCCAGACACGCCTGCCTCACTACCAACCAGTCAGATGCACCATGTTATGATTCTGCAGGTACGCCAGAGAGCTCCAGTTCACCTAGTCGACTGCAGCGCCGCGAAGCCCGCCGCCTGAAGAGAAGGGCCGTCATTTTCCTCAATGACTGATCACTGGTGCAAGCATGTGTCCTGTCCGGTACACGGTTGATCTCAAAGCAGATCTGCAAAGCACAGCCTGACATAGTCCCTTCACACTGCCCTCGAATTACAACTGTGTCAGCACTCTGATGTATTTGGTTTCTTAAATTCAAGACGTTAATCATTCAGCCATGAAACTTCAGCGCTCATGTGTATGTCATCCAACACCAGTGAAAGAATGTGAAACATAACTGTTATAAAAACCATAATATACAAATACATACAGAGAATAAAGATTTATTACAAAAAAACGAAACTAATTCTTCTACAGAAGCAATAAAAGAATATTAGAAATACTGCAGTAATTGAGTGCCATCTTTACCAACATCATGTAGTGCTTAGGCTGAAGAAGCACAGCTGATGCCTGTGTCATGTAGCGCCACAGGGTACCTGCTCTTGTCCCTCATCAATGGCAGTTTCCTGGTCCGGGAGAGCAAAGCAACCCCGGACAGCTGTCAACTTCTCTACGCTATGAGGGGAGAGTTTACCACGACTGACTGACTATTTTTGCTCACCACGAGCGTCCTTCGATTTAATGCCATGTGTAATTGGCCCACTGCTGCCAAGCTACAACCCATGCAGCCTGCAGTGTAGTGAAGCCGAGCACGGTGTATTTAACAGAGTTGGCAGATCAGCGTGCCTAAATTCCCCCACAACATTTTTAAGTAATTAATTGAACACTTACATGCACATAATGGGTATTGAATGTAGCAAAAAAATAAGTTATAAATAAAAAGGTATCAAATTTTGTATTTTGTTGGTGTCAGTATGACGTAAAGGATACTGATGTCATGATATTGAAATGATACCCAGCCCTAATCCCAGGATACACTAGTTCTATGCATAGTATTTTTTTTTAAAACAGAATTTTAGCATTAACATTAAAAGATTTCAGTTTCCTTAAACATTATAAACGCAGTTTCAGCTTATCTATAATGTGATCCACTCTAAGTCAAGCACAAACACAAATACTGAGTGTCCTAAAAGTTCAACTGAACCATTCCTCTTCGTCTCAGACACGTTGTATAGTCTGTGTTTATGGAAAATGTTTGTTATCTGTGATGGAATGAAGATCATATTTGTTGCATGACTCTTATTCCCATATCCTAATCAATACTTGGTAACAAATCATGTATTCATTTGCTAACCCCACTATTAAATTTCCACAATATCTGTTGTCTTTTGTTTGTCTTGTCTCGTTTAAGTTATTTCTTATTTATTTGTTTTATATTGAAAATAAATGTTTGTTTTATTCGTTTGTTTACCTGATGTGTGATTAAGGCAGCCTGTCTTTGTCTTTCACTCGCTTTGCCCCCTTTTTTTTCCCAACTCTTTTGCCACCGTCACCATTTTGTTCGGCCTTTATGTTTCGCTCTATGTACATAAAGCACTTTCATTAAGTCATAAATCTTATAGAAGTGGAACATGCAGAACATTTCACAATGTCATTAAGCACAAGACATGACTCATAAAACATCCCCAAGTGTACATGTGACATTAATGAAACCACAGACTGAAACGATAATTTTAACTTTATGTTCATGTCATATGTGTTGTATTAATGTTGCTTATTTATATGCATTTATATTTACATGCAAATGCAAAATAAGAAACAGACTGAATTACTAGTGCCCTTATTTATTTGAGATAACTTTTGAAGTTATAACGAGTCACAGTTTTTGCAGTTCTCTTCTCCATATGTTAGAGGAGACTGTGCGGCGCTCTGTATTGATTTAAAGACCAGCAGAACTGTGACAATGTGTTTCCCTCTTTGAGCAAAGTTACGCAACACTCCTCCTACTGGCATGTGTTTTCATCACTTCCTAGAAGTGTATTCATCATCCCATCTTTTACAAGAGCACCTTGTAAATCATTAAGTTAGTGTCTGCATGTGCTTGACTGACATGGCCTGAAAACTTTCCACCCCTTTTCCTGAAATGCTTTTTCCTCACTTGTGAGTCCCCAAGGATGAAATAACAGCTTTTAGAAAGAGGGGTTGATAGCCCATCTTATCACGGCGGCACACTGCTGCCCGATGCAGTGATTGACTCTAATGTATAGGCAGGCATATTGAGAGACTAAGGGAATTCAGAGCAGTGTTCTTCATTACCTGTTTCTTGCAACGTATTAAGTAACCTTTTAACAGAGATAGATGTGTGTGCTGCTTTGTTGCGTAGTTTTAATCCAACCCTCTCCTCTCTTTCCAGGCTGGGCATCATCTTTGCTAGGAGGGGATGGCCGATCAGGCAGCTCCCCGGCTCTGCCCAGAAAACAGCAGCCACGAGACAAATCTCCCGCCAGCCTTTTAGACGATGCACAGGATATGGGCACATTTACAAGAGACCGTAAGACTGGCTTCTTTAGCTCCTTCATAAGGAAGAAATCTTCCTCTTCTTCCTCCTCACCATCCTCTCAGCTCCAACACAACCTCCCGACGCCACCCAAGAGGAGCAGTTCTTTCCGGGAGATGGAAACTCAGCCTCACAAGAAATACGAGCCAACCGCTGATTTCAGCGCTCCTCCTCCCCTTCCCCAGTCGGACAGTCTCGGTGGCTTCTCTGCCTCCCCGTCTCACTCCCATGGAGAACCCACTCAGGCGCAGTCACGCTGCTGTGGGGCTGCTTTTGGACAGAAGCCCTCTGGTGGGGGACTTGCTTCGCAGGTTACAAGCGGCAGCAGTTGGAGTGGGTTGGCTGGTTTTTTTACCCCTAGACTCATCAAAAAGACCCTGGGATTACGGACAGGAAAGACAACCTCTTCAGAGGATGGTGGAAGTATAGCTGGAGGGCCTAAGCCCTTCCCTAGGTCCAATTCTACCTCCTCGATGTCAGCTGGGCTGCCAGACCTGGAGCGCATGGCTCTGACTTTACCCAGGAACCGCAGTGCTAAACCCCCTCTAGAACGGACTGCCTCCACAACCTCGCAGCCAGAGAACGGGGCTGCGCGGCCCTCAGAAACTCTGCTGAGGAGGATGGATGAGGGCACTGCACAGATCAGGGAAAGGCCCAAAGCCAAGCTATTACCCCGAGGCGCTGCTGTAGGGGTGAGGGCACCAGGGGTTGGGGGGGAGGTGGGGGAATCGGACAGTCTGTCTCGGGTGAGGGAGGGTAGGGAGGAGAGTGGGGGAGGACTGGACAGGCAGCAGAGTTGGCCATCTCCCTCTAAGACTTCTAGTTCGAGTGCTTCATCAGCTGGCGCACCAACTCACAACCACAAAGTTCCAGTCCTAATCTCCCCCACACTGAAGCACAGCCCAGCTGACGTGCACCTGGTCGGTCTAGACTCTCAGGGGAACCGCTTCAAACTGCTGTCTGAGCACCAAGCAGATCGGGACAGGCCGCGACTTGTAAAACCCAAGTGTGCTCCTCCTCCCCCTCCCACCCTGCGCAGCCTGCAACACTCCTACAGCGGCGACGGAGAGGAGCAGGTAGGAGGAGCACCTGTGGAAGTTAACGGAGACACATTGAAAGGTCACAGGTCAGGGCGAATGTCAGGAGGAGCGGTGACGGGCAGACCGTCAGTGCCACCACCACAAGTGCCTCCTGCATCTTCCTCCTCCGTATCCTCGTCTTGCTCTGCCACCACCAACACGACTCCCACCAAAATGGCCAACGGAGCCGCCACCACTGCCTCCTCCTCACACTCAGCACCGTCTGCCGGTTCCAAAGTGGCACTGCGGCGAACCAGGCAGCAGGCGGAGAGGGTGCCCCTGGAGCGAGTTAGTCGCGAGGCCCTGCTGGAGTGCGCTGAGTGCCTGAGCAGCGCCCTCCACGCAAGCTCCGAGAGCCCCTCCAGCAGCCAGGTGCTGGACGCTGGCCACCAGCTGCTAGACTACTGCTCAGGTTACGTGGACTGCATCCCTCAGATGAGGAACAAATTTGCCTTCCGAGAGGCGGTGGGGAAGCTGGAGCTCAGCCTGCAGGAACTGAGGGCCTCGTCCTCAGGAGGTGGAGGGCTGAGCGGCGTGGGGCCCAACACTGTACTGGACAACCTGCACAGCTGTATTAAAGAGATTAGTGACGTAGTACAGAGGTAGCCACTGTGACAACACCAACCGTCACCCCTAACTACCCGACAGACTGCTTATATTCCCTTTTTTTATGTTTCTGGTTCTTTTGACAGCTTTTTGGGGGACGAAACGAGATGAATCTCTAAAGTACCTCAGAGAAATCACTACAAAATTTTATTCTTTTTACTGTTTACAAACAACCGTTTCATAAGATGCCAGTGTGGACACTAATTTTGCTCTGACCTGTACATATTCAGAAATGTTTATACCAAACTAAATGTGGTTCAAGTCACACAATGAAACGTTTAGCCCCACGTCTCCACCTGGCCGTGATAAAGGCCTCTTTGTTAAATGAATGTCGAGTGTATCGGCTGTGTGTAGCCAGCCCGGCGAGTCGGTCAAGTCTAAGCTCACTCTGCTTATCTGTCAGTCTGTCACATACTGAGCGAGAATGACGGTGGTTGTGCCCAGCCTTACTGAGAATACTAGACAACTGTTTTCACTGAGTAAGCTCGATGGCGCTTCACAAACGAGTGAATCATCAGTTGGGTGTACTGTGTTTCGCAGTAGAGTATTTTGCTCAGTGTCTGGGGAACTGAGTGACCATAAGCCATTTTTTAAAGCCATTGTATTCTAAAGGATTGGAAGCAACATGAGGACTCAATATGATTTAAGGTTTTGGGGTCTCAATTTGACACTTTTATTCTCTGTGCAGATGTTTTTTTTTAGTATTTTTATTTCATTTTTATGATAGTATTTTTTTAAGGAGATGGACAAACGTGACAAAATGATAAATCTCCCCATAATTAAAGGTGCAGTGTGTCGGATTTAGGGGGACATATTGGCAGAAATTGTTTGTTTTCTTTAGTTATACCTGAAATAAGAGTTGTTGTGTTTTCGTGACCTTAAAATGAGCTGTTTATATCTACACAGGGAGCACGTCCTAGTCCACAGAGTCTGCCATGTTGAACCACAATGTTTTCTTACAGTCGCCCAGAAAAGACAAGCCAAACACTGGCTCGAGATAGGGCAAAGTTATGTTTATGTCGGCCACCATAGCTCCTGGAAAAGTTGTTATTTAATATAACACTGGTTTATTCAGTATTTAAATCTGTTTAAATCACCTGGGGTCTCATTTATAAACATTACGCGGCACAAAACAAGGCCTGAAATCGGCGTACACCACTTCCCACGCAAAAGTTGTGATCTATAAAAACAGACTTGATGGGAGAAACTTTGACCAATGCTTACGAACATTT
>JAPZEB010000021.1:19802692-19815644 GCA_029783705.1 Chaetodon striatus
TAAAAATAGCAGGTTTGTGCATTTAGTCCCTCTCAGGCAAGCTCAGGGGTTTAGTGTCGCCGGAGCCCACAGGAACAGTGCTCAACACTTTTTTTTCTCCTAGTGAGGATTAGAATATATGCAGTTCACATAAATCGGCCAAAATTAATATACATATAAACACTTGAAGATCCACTCATTACTAAAAATGTCTGTCAAATAAAAACTAAAGTGATGGTCAAAGTTGTCACAGTGAAATTTAAGGTGTGTTGATGGATTCATGTCGTCAGCTCATGCATTGAATAACATTACAAGTAAATGTTCCACCTTAAAAGTCACAAGCAGTCGGCCAGATCTGTGTGCTAGGTACCCCAACAGAGGGAGGACCAAAAATGGGGACGGTACGGAACGGTTCATTGGTACCATCCACAACTTTTCACTGTGGAAACAGAAAAAAAAGCACACCGAACTGTAGTGCTTGGTGGAAACGTGGCTAAAGGTCACTGTGACCTCACAGAACATGTTTTTGGCCATAACTCCAGTCATACACTAATTATGACAAAATCTCACACAAATGTCAAACAGGATAAAAGGATGAAGTGGTGACATTTTATATCCAGAACATCAAAGGTCAACTTCCCTGTGTCATAATGTTCCTTAAAAACACTTCTGGCCATTATCAGACAACCGCAGGACGCTAATTCTTGTTTTCAATCCATTTAAAAATCTGAGTGTAACAATTATTGTTTGTGTGTTTCTGCAGCTATTCCATGAGGACGGGGAGTGCTGGGTCTACGACGAGCCTCTATTAAAGAGACTAGCCTCTCAGAGGCACTGAGCAGACTACGCACAGAGATAACACACACCATACGTATGCATAGAGATGCACACACGACAGAGTCTTCATAAGAACTCTTTTGCAAAACCACTTCTTTTCCAAGCCTTGGAATGACTGATGATTGAATATGTACACAGCTTTGCATTTGACTGTAAAACAACAATATGGAAATGAATGAAATCAAATGGAAAAGCATCTAAGATGTAACATGAAAACTAGTAAAGCTCCTCTCCTTATTTGGGCAATGTCACTTCCGCCGCCACCGATACCCGCCAACACGAGACTTGGCAGCGCAGAGGGTTGACACGTCTCGTCTCTCAACTCTGTCCGTCAGCTTCACGACCACACCTCTCATCAGGTCCACAACAGGACGAGCCACTCGTTTCCCTACACAGATGTTTTTTTGGGAAGGGGGGGGGGCAAAGGTGTGTGTGGTCGATGGTGTTCAAATCAAATAAACCTTGACAAATAAAACGGCGCTCTACATCTCAGGGAATCTGGTGACTGGGGAAAGAAAGCTGCTGCCCCCTCCGAGAGTCTGACAGCCTTATAACGGTGGAAGGGACGAATCTTAAAGGGGCGGGGGAGGAATTCTCCGCTTGCCTGCAACTAGTTGTAACTGTTGTTTATATATAGATATACATATGATGGATATATAAATATATATTCTTTTTTATTTTCAATGCTCTTGTTTATTTTTTTTCTTTCTGGCAATAGTGTAAAATATTTGAGGATATGAACTTGATGGCTTTACATCTTTAGGAATCATTCCATTTACCCTTTTGGTGTTACGTTCCCATTTCAAGTTAACTTTGCCGCCTATGTGGTCCTTCACACTGTTCTGTGTCTCAAGTGTTATCCAGACGCAAAGCCCTACGTAAGCCATAGCATCTGAACACGCTGATTTGTGGAATATATGCAATATAGAGCTCATTGACATTGCCTGTCAAAGGACAAATTCGGGTGTCCGCTATGCCAAAAAGGTTTAGATACACGGCTAAAGGGACTTTCATCTGGACAGAGAACAAACAACCCTCTGAAAATGTGTCCATGTCACCTGAAGGCATTTATGAACAAATGATTGTTTACATATTTTTGTCTTTCTGGAATCGCTGGCTCATGATGTAAGGCTAGGACCGAGTTAGTTAAGTCTCCCATTTCGTCCCTGTGTCCTCTCCAAACCCAAAGATGTCAGAGTGGATCACCCTCACGGTTCACGAGCTGTCAGAGGGAGAGGAGAGTAAAAATCGAGGAACCAGAGTAGACTTTTGAAACACCACTGCTGTTTCATAGTGCTGCTACGAGTCCAGACTGTGTTCTTCCGGATCAGTTTTCTTGTAAACTTATATTTTTTGTCCAATGTTTTTTGAGATAACAACCACATAGAGGGCAATATCTATCCTCCTGTACACCTCTGCTTTATTGAATCATCATTCATTCTCTTATTTACAGCTACATAGGTTGGATCTAAATGCAATGATACTTGGATGAAATACAGAAATAAAAAACAATTTTCACCTGAAAATGCCCGAGAACATCTGTCACAGCAGTCCCTTGTTATATCTGTCAACACTCAAGATGTGATTATCGTCTGTTCCAGATTTTTGACCTAAATGAATCTGATTTAAATTAATATTTTAAGACCTTCTTAAAATAAGTGAAACTGGTGAAGGGATCGATAAAGGTAAACATATTCCCGGTGCTGTATGCAGATCAAGTGGAAAACTTGTTGAATTTAATCCTCCTCTAAAAGTATACAAAGTGATGTTTAAATGAAGCCAAATGAAATCCAGTGTCCAAGCTAAATTTGAAGTTTTTATTTTTTTTTCTCCTCCATGTTATGTCTTTGTAAATTATATTGAATCGAGGCCTTGCCATACATTTCAGTATCACTCAGTATCGCCTGATAGAGAGCAATCAAAATGTATTTTTTATTTCATTTTGATCATAACCATTGATTGTATCAGATTTTCCTGTTTATTGATGCATAATATTAAATCTCCATGAGTTTATTCCTGAGAGATTTTGTCATGGTTATTTCAGATGAGTCTCTTTACTCATAACACGAGGTGACAGGTTCATTATTTGTCCATAAACCAGTATTACTATATGTTGTAAAAACACTAACTGGTGTCCATTAGTTTACTGCAGTTCAATTTAACAAAACTTTTTGTGAATATGCACCATGTAAGCACAATAAAAATGTACTCTTAAAACTAGTTTTTGACACTGGTTACCTCTACAGCACGGCCAGAATCCGTAGCAAGTCTGTAGTTGATTTAAGTACCAAAACGAGTTGGCGCGCTGTGAACCTGGGGTCTTGGGGCCCCCACGCAGCCATTTACAAATAGCAGGATAACACATCATCAGTTCCAACAGTTAGGGAATATATTTATTATAAAACTTTTTTTGTATTGGTGCCCACTGAAGTAAATTTCACCTTGCAGGATTAATGAAGTATAACGTCTTCTATCTAAGATAAAGCTGAGGAAGATGAGATAGGACCTTGAGTTAATATTATTTTTAATCAGACTGCTATTGTCAAAGTCAATAATACTGTTTCCAGTGGTGGAATGTAACTAAGTACATTTGCTCAAGCACTGTGCTTAAGTACAATTTTGAGGTACTTGTACTTCGCATGAGTATTTTCATTGTATACCACTTTATACCTCTACTATTCTGCATTTTAAAAGCAAATAATGTACTTTTTACTTGACTCATTTGTTATATAACTTAAGCTTCTAGTCACTTTATAAATTCAGATTATTAACATTAAAATATACCAATAAATTATGATGTATTATCATGGATTAGACCACCCATCAGTATACAAAGTAATTTAAATGAGCTTCACTGCTTTTAGCTGCAACATCTGAAGTGCTGCGGACACTGATGAATCACTAATTATAATTCAGTAAAATAATATATTTAATATTGCCAATATATACGGCAATATAACATGTACACAAATAGAAAGAAACCGGTAAGAACAATATAAAAAAATATGAAAACCACTTCAAACAACCAAAGGCCACTGAAAACATCACGTTTTAAGAGGCTAATGCTAATTAGATGCTAATACTTTTATAGCCTACTTTTACCAGAGTATGAATTTGAATGCAGGACTTTTACTTGTAATGGCGTTTTTACAATTTAGTATTATTATTTTTATTTAAGTAAAGACCTAAATACTTCTTCCACCACTGGCTGTTTCGCATGTAATTTAATTTTTAAAATATATTTTAATCATTTTTGTTACCTTTTTATCTCGATGACACTAATGGCCAGCAGGGGCGCTAACCGTTAAAAATTTCTCCCATCAGCCAGTGCGACATCCCCAGCGTTTTTTTTACAATGTAGTATTATTATTTTTTGTCAAGTAAAAATCTAAATACCACTCCCACCACTGACTATATCAGACGTGATTTTATTTAAAAATATGTTTTAAACATTTTTGTTACCTTTTACTTTCGATGACACGAATGGCCATAAGGGGCGCTGACCGTTGAAAATTTCTCCCATCAGCCAGTGCGACACTCTCAATAAAAAGGCTCCGCACCCTCAGCTTGTCCTCACTCTTCTGCCACGCAGCAGGTATGCACAGTGTCTCTACATATATTCATTTTTTGTAATGCGACGTTGTACAATTGTAGACGTTTCTAGGTGTGAAAGCAGAGCTTAAAATGCAACTTATGTATTAATGTTTCTGAACGTTTTCTGTGTTTTTCGCTTTAACGTTCACTGGATGTCAATGAGAACTGCCGTTAGTGCTAGCATAGTTAGCGGCAGGCCTCTACCACGTGCCCTATTGCGCGTGTTAAGATGCCAGTTAGCCAACGAGCTAATCCTTTACCTTAAGTGATTTTAACCTCACTTCAGCATTTTCCCATGACTGTATGATGAAAAAAATGTTGGTAGGGACATCTGAATTTATGTGAAGAATGCCAACGTTTCTGACTGCATGGGACAAGGCTCAAAATTAGCTGTTAGCTGCACAGCTCCTGTGCTGTTAGCTGCGGTGTGTTCATTATGTTACATGATTTAATGCGTTTTAAATTTTCACTACACTGCAGAGAAGTTGCATCGTTTCAAACCACATTATGAGCTTATAATGTTAATTTCCCTTCTCTGGTTGCAGGCCTGTCGACAGGATCTCTGCGAAATGAAGGCGGACATCAGATGGTAAGGAACTTTGAATGCAGTATTTATGGTTAACGTTACATAACTAATGATGTGTAATTATAAGAGTAGTGGACAGAAGTGATTTCTGAAACTGCATTACTGAGGTTTATTATGGCATAATTAGTTTAGTTATGCCATTTCACAAACTTTGAAAGATGAACATAGTGTAATAGCTATCTAATTAAAGTGCATTTGTTTCTTCAGGTTCAAAATGATGCTTCTCAGCTCTGAACATCAACTACAATGCTGGTAAGTTATTGTTCAGAAATAATTCTGCATATTCTAATTTGAAGTCAGTGATGATTTTAAGTGTAAGAGTAGTGGACAGAAGTGATTTCTGAGAATTTTTACACTGAGACTTCTTGTCTAGCTATGTGTTGCTTTTGACATGATCAGTATGGTACTGAAAGATCTGTTTTCACAGGTCTCTGCAAAGTCAGGAGACATGAAGTAACTGATGGAGATAGACAAGGTGAGGCTCTTTTTGCTTTTTAAAAATGGCAGTAAAGGTGGATTTTTGCTTTTCTGAGGTGACCCTGATTCAGTTTAACGAGCTTTAGCTGTTTTACATTAGCAACACATGTTGTGTTGTCATGTCACAAAATCGCGTGGCTAGTCTTTAGGCTAACCCTTGGCTTTTTCAACCAGCCGCTCCTTTGGCTGTTGCAGTGTGTAGAAAATATCAAGCAGTTGAGTCAGTTCCTGCAGACTTCTAACACTGGTCAAACTGTGGCTGGACCCTCAAACATGGCAACACCCAGAGAAGCATTAGTCCACCTTCCTCCTGCACATTCTCCCTGTGCTGCTATGATGACCTTTATTTGCTACTCTCGACAAGATGGATGACGATAATTTCAACCCACCAGTTGAATTATCTGAGGCACAGACAAATTCATGTTTGCAGTCTTGGGATAACTGTCTGTTGCTCACTTTACCTTGTGTTTCTGCAGGTGTGCTTTCATTGGTTGACCTGATGAGTCAGTGACATCCAGGACAGGTAATTGACCAAATGATGTCTCAGTACATTCCTCTAAAACAAACTGTCAATGATGATCTTGTTTAAAAAAACATTGGGAATCTCTCTGAATAAGAGTGAAAGAGAACTTTTTACTGATGCAGTTCAGATTAAGAAATACCTTTTTTAGGCTTTAGATGTGGGATTTTACTAATGTTTGGCATTTGACTTGCAGATGGTTCTCGGATTTTTGCATCTTGTTTATATCCTACTGGATCAGTGACAGGTAAGTTTTATATTATGCTTTGAGAGTAATCCTTTTTATTAACATTGGTCTGATACAATGATGAGTGCATAGTTCAGCAGATTTAACAGTGAAGATTATCTATTGTCTTTCGCTCCTAGCTGATGTGTCGGCTTCAATGGCCAGTAAAGCTATTAGTTTTCTGTGTTGGTTTCTAAATAGTTTTCTCAATTTTTCAGCAACAAGAACATGGCAGGGCTGAAGACCAAGTGAAGGTGAGATTAAAGACTGAAGTATAAGAATTTAAAATTATGCTTGATACAATGATGAGTGCATAGTTCAGCAGACTTAACCGTGAAGATTATCTATTGTCTTTCGCTCCTAGCTGATGTGTCAGCCATCATGACTAGTGAGGCGCCTTGATTTCAGGGTTGGTGTCTAAATATCTTTTCTCCCATTTTTCAGCAACAAGAACATGGCAGGGCTAGAGACCAAGTGAAGGTGAGATTAAAGACCTTTAGTATAAGTCTTTTTAATGATGCTTGATACAATGATGAGTACATAGTTCAGCAGATTGAACAGTGATGATTATCTATTGTCTTTCGCTCCTAGCTGATGTATCCACTGCAGTTATCGTTTAGCCCTCGATGTGTTCAAAACACAGCAATAACAAATCTGTCCTCATCCCATCCAGGCATGAAAAATCTTGGAGAATCTTCCAGACTCAGCCTTACAGCCAGAGTTGGTAAGTGTCATGTCACAAAATTTGGCACAGTGCAGCTAAAATCATTCAGATGTGATGAATTTGAATCAGGTCTCTGATCCAGTTGAGGAACTTAGTCTTTTGTCTGATCTGGATTCTTTTTAGATAAAGAAATGTGCTTTTACATTGCATTTAATTCACACGAAACTATTCTCTACTTGCAGGTCAAGTGGGATTGTGACAGATGTGAAAACAAGATGTCATCGAAGCATGGTGAGTATGCAAAGTGAGCACAAGCACAACGGACCCAAATGACCAGTGGAGTTCACATCTCGTTAAAAATGTACTTATTTCACCTCTTAAAAATCTAAGATGGCTAAGGTGCTTTGTAAAATTTAAGCTTTTTGGTACCAAAATTTATGGTTGCATTCACTGCAGTGTCCCTGTGAACTCTGCTTCATCTGGGTCTCGAGTGCTCCCCATGTATGTAAACTGGATCGTGGTTGCTTGTACAGTAAACCCCTTGTGATCCCTGTAGACTGGCCTGTGTGATGACGAAGTAAAGACTGACTGTAAACCATGGAGTCTGTTTATATTAGCTCTAGCTGACCTGGTCAGTTTGTAAATGCTCATCCTAATGTTTAGTGTGCATATTAAACTTATGCTATTCTGTCTCTTCAGACTATGACAGTGACGTTGGAGGCTGGATTGAACATCACACGAGATCTGCTAAGGTGAGAATGCAAGTCCTCGCATTATGTAAAATGACACCATGGGTTCAGTGATGTCTTAACAAATGTCTGACCTGAACTTTAATGTGGACCACATCTGTTACTGAGCAACCCAGTTAACTGAATTCTTAATCAACCAGTCACTCACTTGTAATAAGGTTATTTTTCTGCCCTTGCCTGCAGGAGAGAGCTGCATCTGTCTGACCTTGGTAAGCATTTCAAATCCTTCAGCTAGCCTTTTTTGTTAAGTTGACCACTCGACCTGTGATGAAAAGATTCTGCCAAATGATTGCTCTTGATTATACTCCTTACCGTTCCATTTTTTTCTGAGGCTGTTTGGTCATAAAATACAAGTTTTTGTTTTTGGTTTTTTTTTTTTTGTTATCCATTTTCCCAGCTTTGTTTTAATTAGTAAACTTTGTTCCCCTTCAGAGTGCAGCTGTGAAGCCCTTTGGCCCTGAGGATCAAGCCCTGCATCAACACACTTTTGCTCTAAAGTGAGTATCAAGCTGCTGCTTTGCAGGGTTTTTAAATTTAATAAAGCCTCAACATTAAATCAAACTGATTAAATTTGTGAGCCAGCTGTCTCAAATTGGAATTGACCTTAGTTGAAAGAACCTGAATGTATAAAAGAGATAACATAATTTGTCATCTTTCTCAGATGCTGTGATGGACACCAGAGTCTGGACAACCCACAGGGCAGCTGTGGCTCAGGAAGTGCTAATCCAAACATCAGCAGTTCGATCCCCAGACCTCCAGCCTGCATGTTGAATGTGGCATGTAAATATTTGACTAGAAATGTGACTCCATTTATCATGAATATAAAGAACTTGTCAAATGTCTTTGCAAAAGTTGTGATAATAAATGATACAATACGTACTTTGCCTTGCTGTGTGTTATTGAAAGCAGAAAAGCAAAATGTAAAACGAGCAGTGTTTGCTACTTAATCATGGCCTAAGCTAATATGGGGACACAAGGTGGACAGACTACTTTTAAAAGCCTTCATTGCTGTATAAATGAAGCTGAATGCCAAAATGTCACCACGAACGGATTCCACGTCTTTAAATCAACGTTTCTTAATGCTTTTAGGTTAGAGGCCTGAAATACGTCCCATTAATGCAAGTTTAGATGCCTAAAGATTTGCTCCACGACATAAAATGTGTGCTAAACGCTCTACTCGTAGTTTGAAGTTCAGTGTCTTTAGAAAGCCGTCGCTGGCAACTATGAAACTACAAAACGTCATCACGCGGAGCCGCGCTGAGCACTGCTTTCAAACTTGTGCCGGTGGTGACGTCAGGTTCTGCGACCGTAGTGTAGTTCGTTTACAGCCTAACGTTAACTTTCTACTTCTGGCGACTGCATTTCGGCTTCAATAATGAGTGGTGTTCATTCGTTAAGGTTACCGTGCTTAATTAAACGGGTACGTATCAAACGTTTATTTGAGCATAGAGCCTGTTTTCGGCAATGATCCAAAATCTAACGGAAAAATCCCACTTGGCTTTTTGACGCTAACGTCAACGCCTACACAAAAACGTAATTCCTGGCAAACACTACTCGTAGGTAGTGGCGTTTGAGGGCGGCTACAGCACTGAGCATGTTTTAAAATGTTATAAACCAGCGTCTTATTTAGTGAAGTACAGTTTAATTAATCTCTGAAGGCGGAAGGTAGTGATTCGCTTTACAACGGGCGGGGCTAGTGGGCGCATGCGCAGTTCACACACAGTAGAAAACCAGGCTCCTCCTTCGCTACAATGGGGGAGAGGGGTAAATATCCCACACTGAGCAGGCCGCCAGTGATCAGCCTGGTTTGAATAAACCGGAGAGGAGACCCAGGACGCGGTGTTCAGTCTCGTTTGGGCCGCCTGGCACCTGCCTCTTCACCGATGATTGTGCGGTGGTTGCTGCCTGTGCTGTGGGCTCTGTCCGCAGAGGCAGACTTCTTCCAGTTCGACAGCATCTCCAATGTGTCCACCTACTATTTTAATTACATTTATTGCAACATATGGGAGGGGGAGTGTCAGCCCCACCAAGACGATGCTACACAGCAAGGTAAGAAATGATTTTATGTAATGAAAGCGCTCCTATCATACGCTATTATGTAATGCTTGTCAGATTCACCACAGTTTGTGCAGATATATCCGGTTTGTATGTTACATTACAGCTCATATTAGGGACAACTGATTATCGTGACTCATAGTATTGATATATAATAATGAGTCGTTGTGTTGTTGATTTGTGCAGTTCCTACCAGGGACCTCTGGTCAGGTTTCCCTCAGGACTACATCAGCCTGCTGCATCAGTGGTACTGTAGCCTGGGCCAGTGCTGTGAATCTGGAGACTGCAGGATCACCAACAACATCACAGGTAGATCACTCCAGCCTGGTGCCTCACACTGTCTGCTGGTATGGCCCAGTGTGAAGGTGTTGGGACAGTCCCATCGTGTGCCAACAAATATCCTTCCTTAGGACATTACTGTAATTCACATTCTTTACTTCCTTATGTGGTTTTATAACAACATCCATGTTGTGTGCAATCTGTACCAGATATCATAAAGAGAATTGGACTACCCTTAACTGTTTCCTGTCGGCCTGTTAAATGGAGTTGTTGATTTACAGTTTATTATCAATGATCAGTCAAACCCATCTTCCGAAACAAAGTTGCTTTCATTGACTTACTTCACATGGACTGCTTACACTGGACAGGCAGCAGATCTACTGCTTTAAATGGCATTGAATATTAAAAATGTTAAATGCCAAATACATAATTACATGCCATGTCCGTAAAGTAGGTTGCGACCATGGATTAGGTCTTTTATTTTAATGAAGTTTTACAGGAAGTGAGACTGATTTGATGTATAATTTAGGTTTTCTAACACTGGATAACTTAAATTCTGATTGAGAAGAACAAAATTATAGAGGAAGAATATTTTATTGTATTTGCGTTACTTTTTTTTTTTGTCAACCTTCAGATATTTTATAGCAGGGGTGCCCAAACTTATACACTTGTAGGGCCAAAACTGAAACTTAATGGTGGGTCACCTGCCAAAAATCAAACCTTGTTGCATTATTTTGTATTTAAATGTATTTTATTGTATAGTTAAGATGCAAAATGGCTCTAGGATCCCAATTTCCCTTAACTGAAATCCCTTTTATCCTTTTGCCTTTTGTCTCTGCCTCTCTTTTTTGTCTTGCCTCAGTAGCGCCAAACTTAGTGTCACTCCGCCCGCCGTGCTCAGATTATGAAAAATTATTAATTGATAATAAGGGGTCCCTTATGTTTAACAAGCATTTTCTACCTCTCAAGAAAAAGGCAGAAACAGCCTTTTATAAATAATTAAAATAACAATACATTTATTTTTCACTGAAAACATCTGGCAGCCAAGTTGAACCCACAGGCCCACAGGCCCCACGTTGGGCAGCCATGGTTTATGGGGCATGTGTAACATCTTAAAAGCCTATAGTTGAGATTCAGAGTTAACTCGTTTGTCCGTGGATGTTAATGTGTGACAATTTGCTGCTGCATAGGTTGAGTGAATAGTTCAAGTTCAGCTGAGTTATTCTGAGGACGATAGACTCTATAGATAATCTGTTAAACATCTACAGAATAAAACAAAACAGTTGAATCTCAACCAATAAGCTGTTAAAATGTTACTAATATTCTATACGCTGTCTGTTGGCAGGCTGTCCAAATAAAGTGTCACCTAAGACAACCCTCAGAAAGGGACTCAGAGTGCATACACCAGCATGTTTACCTCCATTTATTATCACAAAATCCTGTGCGTCAGTGACTTTATTTGAAACCTATTAGTGTGAACACCAGTGAGCATCTCTGCTGGAGTGTAGTAACACACTAAGAGATGTTAATCCTGAGTAGGACTGAGATACATGGAATAACCTCTGAGCCATGTAGAGGTTTCCAACTTAAATATAACGGTATTGCATCATCACTGGGCTTATCCTGATCTGCTCCTGCTATTATTCAACATGCACTCTGCGTGTCCGTGCGTACATTAAAGCACATTGTGGACTATGATCTCTGTATCCTGCACGTATTTGGTATACTGTGAACTTTTGCACACCCCCTGATTAATATTCTCGTTATGTAACAGCTATTCATAGTGTTTTTCTAAAGGATCTTTTTCATATATTTATTGTAATGTTTCTATTCTACATTTATGTTCTTGACTGTTGCAGTACTTTGTCTTTATTTTTATTTTGTTTTACTATGTTTAAGACATGCATCAAAGACCAAATTATTTAATTATTTAATCTTATTCTGACGTGCAGGTCTGTCGAGGGACCTTCAGACGAAGCTCCACGGGCAGCACCTGGCTCAGTCCGTGGTTCTGAAAGCCATCCAGGGTTTTATCAACAACCCAGAGTCCAACAAGCCGCTGACGCTCTCCTTCCACGGCTGGTCCGGCACTGGCAAGAACTTTGTGGCCCGGATCATTGCAGATAACCTGTATCGCGACGGGGTAAAGAGCGAGTGTGTCCGACTGTTCATCGCCCCTTTCCACTTCCCACATGCCAGACTGGTGGACACGTACAAGGTAAGACATCCGGAGCCCTCCTGGTGCAGAGTGTGATGTCCCGAGCCAGACATTTGTTGGCAGTGTTCTCAGGACCTCTGTTTGCTGAGTCAGATGTTTGGTCTGTGTGTTGTAATTCAGCGTATGAATGATAACAGTCTGGACAGATGCTCCAAATCAAACATCGGTGCCACAGGTACTGATATGCGTGGCCTTTTCGAACCCAGTTTGTCCAACCAGGTCAAAGATGCCAACGCAGTCGTATTTATACACGTTTTTACACAATCACTGCTTAAGATTTCAAAATGCTGTTGACAGCGTTATTGCACAAATAAGTCCAGATTTAACAGGTTTTAGTGCTCAGAATAACCGATGTGCAGGGTAACCTTTAAACTCTGATACTATCAAAAGTTGCACACACAAATATTCAGTTTTTTTCCAGGACTACTCAAGGTCCCATAATAAAAATTTCCATGATCATTCACAATGAATAACAAGCTTTGCTCCACCTTAAAAATGCAGTACAATTTGACAGTGAAAGTGGGGCACCTCCAAGTCTGAGGCCATGGTGCTCTGCCGGAAACTGGTGGGTTGCCTCCTCTGGGTTGGGAGACAGTTGCTGCCTCAAATAAAGGTGTTCAAGTATCTCAGGGTCTTGTTCATGAGTGAGGGAAGACTGGAGCGTGAGATGTATCAGTAGACCATTGCGGGAAAGAGGGAGCTGAGCCAGAAGGCGAAGCTTTCGATTTACTGGTCCATCTACGTCCCAACCCTCACCTATGGTCATGA
>JAPZEB010000021.1:19815744-19829715 GCA_029783705.1 Chaetodon striatus
CTGTCTCTATGTGTCAGCCCTGTGATAGTCTGGCGACCTGTCCAGGGTGTACCCTGCCTCTCGCCCAATGTCAGCTGTGATAGGCTCCAGCCCCCCGCGACCCCCAACAGGATAAGCGGATACGGAAAATGAATGAGTATTATAGTGTATATATAAAGTCTGAAACTCTAATTCCTAACCTCAAAGCTGATCATTCACTGTCACTTAAACCCTAATTTGTGTCACACTCAAAACCTTAACAGTCAAAAAAAAAATTGTCTTCATCTTCTGTAGATCGAGAGGTTGTAGTGATTTCGACACTATAGTTTGGTCTTCCTCTCTGTATCCAGGGCCAGCTGAGAGAGGCAATCCGGGACATGGTGTTGCGCTGCCCTCAGACTCTGTTCATCTTCGACGAGGCTGAGAAGCTTCACCCAGGCCTCATCGACGCCATCAAACCCTACATGGATCACTATGACAACGTAGATGGCGTCAGCTACCGCAGAGCCATCTTCCTCTTCCTCAGGTTGGTTTATATGTCACGCACAGCCTGTCTGTTAGAGCCCGGTCAGAGACTCAGAATGTATTGCACCTCCGTCCCAGGTTCTCTGGCAGCTCATCCGTGATGAAGGATGTTCCTCTTCTCGTGTCTCCATTAGTCCTCTTTATGGATTTTTCATGTTTTCAGTTACTCATGTTCAGTTTCTGCTGACGGATCGTCTGTTCAGTCAAATATAGAAGCATTTTTTTCACTGCACTGTTATAGTGCAGTGATATGATGTAGAGGCCTGGGATCACTAAAATACTACAGTGCTTTACTGTTGAAAAACTCTTTATCTTCCTCTTACTCTCTGCCTGAATATACCTGTATTCACCCTCTGTCTGCAGCACTCCATTTTACGCCCCCCTCTCAAAAAGCCCAGTCTGCTTTGATTCGTCCGTGTTTCAGGGTTTTATCTTTATAGACGGTTTCACTGCAAAACATTCCCAGTGGATACACAAAAAGCCTGTTTATACCTGGTGTTAACATGCGTCACGGATGATCTGATCACAGATGGACAGCTCTTTGTCTGTCCCGATGCCTCTCGAGTGACCACTTGTGACCGGCTTGAGCTTCCCTGCTGTATATGCAAATAAATATGAGTCATTTCCAATTGGAAAGACCAAATGTGTTGGAGTTGTTTTGAACTGACGGGAGGGTTGTAGCGCCATACGCACATTTACAGCCTTTACTATGTGAAATGAGTAAAATTTTATGTAATTGTGCGACTGTATACAGTGTGTGTACAATCCTTCCTTCCCCTGCTCTCCCTCTCTCTTGTGCTGTGTTTATCATGAGACAAGTGTGCCAGGTGACTGGATCCGCACCATTACCAAGCCGGTGTATGCCTGTGGTGCGCCAAGTGGGCGGAGTCTGATCACCATTTGACAGTTAATGTACCGAGCAGATCTGTCAATCCTACTGCTGAGAGTGGCGTTTATGTCACCCTAACCACATGGCACATACAAACACTAACAAGTCAAGGGAGACTGATAAGACAGAGAACTGATGAAGCTTAAATGCAATCATATTGTGAACTTAACTGTCCATGCAGCTGATTATTTGTCACCTAGGATAACCACCATGGCTTTTCCCTTGTAGGCTGACATTGTTGTTTTGTAAGTGGACGAATGCGTGGTTACTGCTGGCGTCATAATTATCACACTTACATAAATAGTTTCCCCGAGCATCGCCGTTACGTGTTAAGAGGTGCACACATACAGAGAATAGGAGTTGATCCACCACTGCTACGAGAGAGTAAGCTGCGTACTGGAGTCAGCTAAAAAAAAGTCTGCTATACTGTCTGCCCAGTTGCACACACACACACATAGTGACAGGGCTAACTGTTAGCATCACATGTTTAATGTTACCTAATGGTTAGCAACAGGTTTAATGACAGAGTTGAGTCATTTACTGTCAGTGTGAATTTGCTGCTGCTGATGTGTTACCTCGTGCTAACTGGATAGATGTCTAACTGACCGTTCACTGGGAGTACCGTAGCTCCAGAGACGTTCCTTCAGCTCTGCATCAGTGCAACCAACAAAAGTTTTTGAATCTAATGGGGCGTCAGATGAGCAAGGACGTCAGCTGAGTAGGCAGTCGTTTGATGTGGCCCGGGACACAAAAACATTCACGCTGCTGAAAGAATGTGGCCCAGACCACCTCTGAATGTGGTTTGATTGATCGGATCACAATGCGTCTTGGTGGTCATTTATACTTGTGTTTAGAATTGTCCACTTGTGATTGGATCACCCGAGGCACGTGCTCATACCAGGTATAAACAAGCTCTTAAGGGAGCCATTAAAAATGTTTGTTTAAGTTTGTCACAGCTATTAAGTACAGTCATGACATTACAACTTCATAGAAGCCCTGATGGTTCGTCTAAAGGCACAGTTTTTGAAAACAGACTGCATGGATTGAGCATTTTGATACTTTCACATTATTTATGAAGCCAATTGCATGAAAATCTCACTTTTTACAGAATGGGACCTTTAAAGATGATACACAGAAAACGTTTCATCATTTGCCAACCCTAATCTGTGATGCCGTGATCACTGACATGATGCGTTCAATGTCAACAACAGCAGAGATTTTACATCATGTTTCTGACGTGTCTGTTCTCTCTACAGTAACATCGGCGGGGCAACGATCAACGATGTAGCGCTGGACTTCTGGCACTCTGGTCAAAATCGAGAGGACATTGGTATGGAGGACCTGGAGCATCGTCTACGAGCTGAAACTATGGAGTCTCATGGTATGCTGCAGTGCTTGCTTTACGTTTCTCAGCTGCTTACCAGATGTGCAGCTCTGTTCAGCAGTGGCTTATATGTTTGCTTCAGCTCACTGCCATTTCAACCTGGACAGGAAGTGAACAAATCCTCTCTCACTGAGTGAGCTGCAAACTTTTTACATGTGTGGTGGTGGTGGGGGAGAGTTAAAGTTGCTCTACTGTTGTAATTGATGAAGATAATTAGCTGAAAGCTGCAAGCATAGCGCTGCAGATTGCAGTATTGATTCTCAGCAGGATCAGTAATATAAGCAGCCCTCTCACATTAAAGCAAGTCTTTTCTAGCTTATTATAAAACATTGATTTGTGGAGCTTTAACTGTGTTTGGGGATTTCTAAGCAATTTCTTTGCATGGTTCTCTTTCTTAGGAGGGTTTGCTCAGAGTGAGCTGATGTCTGGCCACCTGATCGACTTCTTTGTGCCGTTCCTGCCTCTGGAGTACCGCCATGTCAAGCTCTGCGCACGGGACGCCTACGCAGCACGAGGTCTGGAGACAGATGAAGCCACGCTGGATGAGGTGGCCAAGGCGATGCTGTATGTCCCCAAAGAGGAGAGACTGTTCTCCGCCCAGGGATGCAAGTCCATACCCCAGAGGATCAACTTCTTTCTCCCTTAGAAGGAGACACAGACAGACAGAGAGACCTGGAGGAGGTGTGAGATTGCTTTACCAGCCCATCTGCATACAGAGCCACAGAGGAGACGTGTCTTCTCTGCTGCGCCCTACGTACTCTCCCCCTACAGATCGTGTCTGTCCAGGTCCCTCAGAGAAGGCCAGACAGCAGGGCTGATCCAGTAAAAGAGGGGAAAGCAGCGCGACCCACCCTGAAGACATGAGAAGTGCCAGACGGTCATCCTGTGCAGTGTGGCTGCTCCTCTACACCTGCCTGGTTTGAATCCTCACAGTGTTATCACAGAGAATTGAACAGTTTGAGTGGTTGTGCAGTGTTTGTCATAGAGAGATACTGATACATATTTTGTCACACTATTTATATCTGTCCACCTCGGCCAAAATCCTGCACTGTTTTTTTAAGTTCATACTTCCTGTGTTAGTATTTGCATGTCAGACATTGTGTTCATATCAGCACTGTTTATTTATTGACATCATTTGTGCCATATTTGAGCATCTTAATGCAACAGATTATTTTTGTGGAGTTGTCTGAATGCACATTTGGTGGTACTGTAAGGTATTGGTCAATATTATTGGCACTAGTGTGAACAGTATGGAGTGTGTAACAGCTGACTGTGATGCAAATGTTACTTGAAACTGTTACTGGGAACTGTGTGAGAGAACACGTGTCCAAAGCAATGAAATTATTTGAAGGTTTTATTTTTTATGTGTAAATATTTTTAGTAATAGTGCTTTTAATAATTTATTTTTTATCGTCTGTAATTTCATTGTTTCATACGAACATGGTACATGTCTTGATGTTGTCATCTTTACATAATATACTGCTGTTAATTTGGGGCATAGTTAAGAAATGTAATTTTATTCACTGACATGATTTATTGCTTTCCTTCACACATTTTACATCCTCTCACACGGAGTTTGTCAGATTTAGTGATTTGAGTGCCAAAACTCAGGGTCACATACCAAGAAGAACGTGAAAAGAAATGTCAGAAATGGTTTTAAGAAAATAAACATCCACTGTAAACCAACCAAAGGTTGTTTGTTTTAAATTAATCATGTCAGAGAGTTTATTTGTCATATAAACTGAAGCAATCTCGACGATGTAATGATTCTTTTACATGGTTCCTGCCATCTTTCTGTTTCTTTAAATAGTGGATCAAGCCAGCAATGGTTAAAAACAAACAAACAAAAAGCTTACATCCTACACAAATCAAGATCTGAAAGCATTAGTTGATAAATCGATCAAAATAACAATAATGAACTACCATTTTTTTTTGTTCAAACTTCTGAAAATGTATTAATGATTTTTTTGTGTAGTCTTCCATGCTAATAAATTGATTATGAATATAATTTTAAAATTTTGATTGGACAAAACAGGACAATTTGAACATGACAAAGAAAGGGCTCAAAGGCTCAAAGAAACTGTATGCATTCTGTGTTATCTCTGACATGGAGCATTAGCTCTCCTGAGCCAGAAATAAAACTTTATGGAACTCTAGGCAGGAGGGCGGACTGGAAACTTTATTGACACCTTTAAATAAAAGCTGTTATGGGTAGATTTTGGGCAAGACACAGGGGACATGTCATCCTCAATTTTCAAAACATGCGCCTTTACTCCCCTAAAGACGTTCACACCAAAACTGACGCAGAAAATGCACAAATGTGTTTGATGCTTCAAACTTTCTGACAAAGGACACCTGGACCCTCCATATCATAATTGTCCCCCTCTATGTTGAAATGAAACATACACCCGTGATCAGCAGAGTAGTTAATGATGAAAATAATTGGTGACTGCAGCTCTACAGAAGACTTAAAAGTCCCCTGACACTAAAAAAAAAAAGTGTCCTTTCTTATTGCTACTTCATTTGGATGTTTGAGTTTCACTGTGCAGAGTGATGTATGTGCAGAGTTTAACTCTAGAAGGATTCAACATTCATCTGTTTAAGGAGGATAGTTTCTCTGCTCACCTTATACCAGAACTAAACATACAAATATAATTTGCAGTGTTGGGTAGGTTTCTTTTAAGATGCAATAGATTATGGATTACTAGTCACCCTGTTAAAAATTAAATGAAACATGCAAAGAAGGCAACGAGCAATGAAAGAAGAAATCGCCCCAAAAAATTGCAAGAAATTTGAGAAAAGAGAAAATTAAAAACAAGAAAATTATTTTTTTTTTAAAAAGAAAAAGTTAAAAACAAACAAACAAGGACATGACCTGCAAAAAAGTGCCTAAAAATTATAATAATTATGTACCATAACTTTAAATATGTGTTTATAAATATAGTTTTTCCCTGATTTTATTTATTTTAAATAATTTTCTGAATCTATTATTTTTGTTCAATTTGTGGGACATTTCTTATGAAGTTGCTCAATGCCTTTTGCCATGTTTTTAAAACATTTGATTACTATTTGATGACCTAAACGACAAATGTTTTAAACTGGGCAAAAGCTGATAAATGTCTGGAAACAGGCCATGCCAAAAGAAGACATACCTGCATTGTGAAAAGATGCAAAGCCACAAAATGTATGTATTATTCTACACATCATATATTTGGATGTAACCCTTTTTGTAACCAACAACACTTTAATTATTAACCTTAATTTAATTGTATATCTTTCTTACTAACTGTAACTTTTTAAATTGTTTTTGTGGTGGGAAACAGACAAGTTGTTTGTCAAAAACTGTATTTTATATGTCAAAACATGTCTGGAGAGAACCTTGTGCACATTTGTATTTATGAGACACTATTGTATGTTGAATTATTTTCATTTAGACTACCCCAAGATATGTTTTAAACTGCCATATCGTAGATTTTGCATTGATTTAATCCTGTTTACTGTGATTTTCCTCCTCTCCTTGATACATCTGATTCACATGGATGTATTATTAGATGATTCACCCACGGCGCATCACTCCTTCTTGGGCGTGTATCAAGCAAACGCGTGGTCTGCTCCCATTGGCTGCAGCAACTGTCCGTCAAGATTTTCTCTCCTCCGATTGGCCGAGCGTAGTAACGCTTCCTTATTGAGATTCGGAGCCGACGTCCAATCAGATTCAGACATCTGTTCGGAGGCGAGAGGAGAGCAGCGGCGGTGTCTCAGCGTTTTTCACTGTAACATTACTGTATGAGAGACTGGACCGACCGACAACGCCTGATATAGGCTGTAGACACACTACAGAGACGTATTTGTGATTATATATTTTCATTTTTAATTTGGCGGGGTGCTCGAGCGCGTCACAATGACAGCCCTGTCGCTGCTTTTGATGGCCGTGTCGGCCGCATCTGTACTGGCCGAGTCCACTGTGTATTTGCGAGAGCAATTTGAAGATGGGGGTGAGGTCATTTTATTTATTTAACTATACATTATAAGATTATTTTTGATTTGTTGAAACTGTAGAAATATCAGATATTATATATTGAATCAGTGCATGAGTGGATATTATTCATGTTGGGTGGTTGTATTGAGGGTTTTTTTTTTTTTTTTACATGACAGCTTATAATTCACAATTTCTCTGTGGCATTATTTGCTTACAGCTCAGTTTTACATACATTAAGTCTACATGGGCACCATTTGTCTCTTGACCCCCCTCTCCCCTCCCCTTCTCTCTATTTTACCCCCCAGCCACCATCAAACCCTGTCTGCCTCCCCATCCCCCTCCTGCACATCTCCCCCCTGGTCATCCACTGTTACCCCTCTTTACCTAGCTGTCTTATTCCTTTATCTCCAGCCTCCCTAACAAAACACAGTGTAGATAGTGAAGGCGATCACCCAGAGCCTGTCCCTGCAGCGTAACACATTCCCAGTGCACCTGCACTGATGCATCATCAGTGGTGGATTAGCAGCTTGTGAGTGTGTTCACAGTGACTGGCTGTGCAGCTGAACCTACACTTGTTTGTGCAGATGCCTGGAAGAGTCGCTGGGTGGAATCCAAGCACAAGTCAGACTACGGCAAGTTGGTCCCGTCTGCAGGGAAGTTTTACGGAGACGCAGAGAAAGACAAAGGTGAGCGGAAAGGTTAAACTGAATCCACCCAGTGTGGAGCTGTGTGAGATGGCTAGCAAAGCGCCCACATCCCACATTGTTTTGGGTGTGTTTTATAGAAAAAGGGTGGGTATCCTAAGGGTGTGTGTTTGTCTGCGGTCTGTGTTGAGGAGGTTTAGTGGAGGATTTGACCATTTGGTGCTTGTTTGGGATTAATTTAAGTGTTGTTTGTGCTCTTCAAAGGACCATTCTCCTAAATCTTTAGTTGTACAGCCACACAATACAAGCAAGTTTTATAAGTAAAATAGAAATGTACACATGTAACTCTCTACCTGACCAGGAGATTACAGCTGGAAGGGGGTGACACTTTTTAAAGTTGTACATGATACTGAACTGAATGACCAGTGAGTCAATGGGCTCATCTGTTATTATTGTTTTTAGATATTCTACTAATAATAGGAATATTGATTTTTTTAAGTGAACAAAATAATCTTAAATATTACAAACAACAACAACAGGACATAACTGTAAAAATAACAACGACAGAGAGTGCTGATGTAATTTCACTGTCACAAATATTTTATGTTAGAATCTACAACCTGTGTCTTTAAAACACACATTGCAAAGTAACAACAGCAGAGCTCTCTGGGTTGATCTCCATCTCTGGCGAACTTGGTGAGTGGTGTTTGTTTTATCTACAAGGTAACGGATATAAAAGCAAGAGGGTCAAAGGTCAGGGTGTAATGTTAGAAGACAGTAGTATGTCCCGATTGCAACAGTGCGTACTTTTTAAGGGCAGCTGCAGTACCTACTAAAAGTAAAAAGAAAAAGTATGCGATTTGGAAAGCACCCTCAGAGTTGCTCCACTTTTAACTCTCTGTGGAGCAGCCCCATTATTTGTCTCTACATGACATTGTCACAACAGGCTGTCTCTTTAAAGGAGACTCACTCACATTCTCACATTTAAATTAATCTGAAAAACTATTTAATAGAAACAACATGGATAACTCATACTTAATACTGGGTCCTCCCTTAATGCAGAAACATTGCAGCAACTTTGTTTGTGTTCTAGGTCTGCAGACGAGCCAGGACGCCCGCTTCTACGCCTTGTCCTCCCGTTTCGATGACTTCAGCAACCAGGGCGAGACTCTGGTCATCCAGTTCACTGTGAAACATGAGCAGAGCATTGACTGTGGTGGAGGCTACATCAAACTGTTTCCCTCCAGCCTCAACCAGGAGGACATGCACGGAGACTCCGTCTACAACATCATGTTTGGTGAGTGGGGACAGTTCCCTTGACTACAGTACGCTTTACCTGCTTGTAAAACTAACCGTTATTCAAAATCTTTCATTCTCTCTGATATTTGTCTTTAAAATTCTCTGTATATTTTTGTGTTTTTATCTCTTTATAATACCGTGTCTCTTAATTTTTATTATTTAGAGATTCCTTTATTCCACTGAACTCCTTGGCATATTTTTTATTTCTGTTTTTATTCTATTACTCATTTATTTATTTGTCTACATGTCACAGTTTGTTGTGTTTTAGTGTGTGCGCAAGGCAAGCTGTTGGCATTTTTTTCTCATAATGTTTCACCACAGTTTGACAACTTGTAGATGGTATGTACACACAGGCAAATAAGCATCAATAGTGTTAAACCACAGCAACTGGCTCATGAATCTACTCGTGCAAAGTCAACTTTTACTTGCCGCTATACAAATTATTTTATTTATTAGTGGTTAACAAAGACATGCCTTTGAAAAACATCCCTGTTTTATTTCACCTTGCTCCCAAACTTGAGGCAAACTGCGCACTACATAGTTGGAGTTTCCCCCACATCCTCTAACGCCACCCAACTAAACTCTTGTTTCCACAGTTGATTAAAATGCTTGTCTCGTGAGCTTTGTCTTTACCTGCCGCCATTTTCTCATGAGTGCCCAGTTGGTACGGTACTTTGCATGCGCAACTCTTAGCAAAGATGAGAAGGAAGCAAGATGGCTCAGTCTTTAGCTACTTATATCATCAGCTCTGATGAAAAAGGTTATTTAATTCTTTTTGTACTGCTTTCCTGATCAGGCGTATGAGTTGCTAGATTCACGAGCCCGTCACAGCACTTTGCTTGCCCTGGGCAATCAGGCAGTCCTTCATGTTGAACCCTGAGTATTGTCTCTTACCTTCTTGTGTTTCTGATCTTGACTTCAGGATTATATTCCACATTTTTACTTACTTATTTTAATTTGTTGTTCAGGTCCTGACATATGCGGCCCTGGCACAAAGAAGGTTCACGTCATCTTCAATTACAAAGGCAAGAACCATCTGATAAACAAGGACATCAGATGCAAGGTGAGACAGCAATAAGTGGCTCTTGATGGCGTTTTGTTCATTCCTGCTGCATGAAGCAAAAGTTAGTTTCATTTCATTAGCATTTTGCAATAACTACATTGTCCTCCTCACCATAAATCCAAACCACCAAGGACACGTTGAGGGTGTTTTGCATTCTAAACACGTTACATGCAAATCACTCGAGAATATAATGCAATCAGAACAGCAGCTAACATTTCTTTTGTGTCTTGCAGGATGATGAGTACACCCACTTGTACACACTGATTGTGAACCCTGACAACACTTACGAGGTCAAGATCGACAATAAGAAGGTCGAATCTGGCAATCTGGAGGATGACTGGGACTTCCTGCCTTCCAAAAAAATTAAGGACCCCGAAGCCAAAAAGCCAGAGGACTGGGACGACAGGGAGAAGATTCCTGACCCCGATGATAAGAAACCAGAGGTCAGTCTTCCTGAACCACTCTAGAAATCTGGGGTTTTTTTCTTCATTCTTTTGAGGCCATTTTTTACTGCTAATACACATTTACCTTTTGCATAACAAACAGCATTCACTTCATTTGTATCAAACCAAGAGTATATGTCTCAATGAGGTCATGTCATCATCACCTGTGTCTCTTTGGTAGGACTGGGACAAGCCCGAGAACATCCCAGATCCCGATGCAAAGAAGCCTGATGACTGGGATGAGGAGATGGATGGAGAGTGGGAGCCACCTATGGTCGCTAATCCTGATTACAAGGTAACGGCAAATAATTATGACAATGAATATACAATGTCCAGTCAATAGATTACACTATTGCTGTGTCTTAAATAACTCTTTGCTACCCAGTACTCTATATTAATTTATTTGGGTGTCCAGTATCTCTGTATAAAGTGAGTGCAATGCAATACAGTGTCCTCAAAGACAAAAACACAAAAACAAAATCAATATTTTCCACACCATGTGCGCCACTTTTTGCTATAAATCCCACAGTACACGGTATTACGCAATCTGTCAGAGATGAATGAGTAAATAAGGGAACGATTTTGGACACAGCCTGTTTCAACACGAGCAAAGCTTGAGTTGTAATTGTGCTAAAATATTTACTTTATTGAAAATACACAGAGGGAGGCAGCGACACATTGTTGTGTTATTGCCTCATTAAGTTCCTAAAATGCAATCTGTCCAATTAAATTCAATACTTTATTGCCTTGTCAACACAGTTGATAGGAATTTGCCTCAGTGCGGCTCTTAAAAACAGACAGAAAATACACAAGTGAATAAAATATGTAAAATAAGAGCACATTTCACATTTATACATTCAAACGTATGTAGTATGATAACATCCTGAAGTGCTCTGTGCTGCTACCCAACTACTCTTAAAGTACTTGTTGGCTATTATGTGCTCTACTACACAAGCGCTTGTACGACTATCGAACAGCCTCAGGATATGTGCTTTTCCTGAGGCAAGATGCCCGACATCTGAAACTCTGAAATCTCCTTCTGGAGGGGGGAGATTTGAAGAAGCAGCCAGCAGGGTGAGAGGAGTCAGCGATCGCCTTCTGCATCGTGCGTCTGATTCATGTGGCATGTATGTAGGCGACAGTGGGAAGATCACAGCCAGTGATCTTAGACACTGTGTGTACGACTCTTTTCAGCTGTCCCCCATGAAGGGTGGTTGGGTCGCTAGACCACACTGTGATTGAGAAGGTGACGACACTCTCCACAGTGGGTTTGTAGAGTTGCAGCATCGCCTCCAGTCTCCAACCTTTTTAAGCTGGCGCAGAAAGTGAAAGGCTCGTCCCTCCTGAAGTCAGTTATCATTTCTTTGGTCTTAAGGCCCAGACACACCAAAGTGACATCAAAGACCTAGCTACGACGAAGGCCAAATGTTGCATCGCCTCATGTTGCCTGTGTCATAGCCAAAAAGTTGCCCTTGAACACACCACAAAGACTACAGCCAATGGCCAGCTATCATGTACATTCGGCACCTGCGTGAGAGGAAATACCTCGCCATAGCAGCAGGGGGCAGTAGTCTGTATTCGTCATTCAAAAAGGGAAACTGGAAGACCGACAGGACGGACGCAAGATGCTAGTTAGCCAGTTAACACATTAACAACACATCTCAGAGTTTAAAGAACATTATGAACCATTTTGAACCATTTCTTTTTAAGAGCTCTGCGGTTAAAAAATAATCTTACCATACATAACAAGTTTGTTTCGGCCTCACGTCCTCTTGACTTTCGCCGTTTGTTTCCTTTCCTCACCTCCATTTCTCTTTTTCACTCACTGCCGGGCTCTGTCATCTCAGACACTGATTCAACAAGCTAAATTGGCCAAAAAACAGGCAATAATGGCTGACGAGTGCCAACAGTGCAGGACACACTGCAAAAACCAGGGAAATAGACGCTCACTGATGGCCCAACATTGACCAATGGCTGATTGTCAGCTTGGTGTGTCAGAGCCTTTTAGTGATGTTTAAAACCAGGTTGTTTGTTCCACACCACCACACTAGGGCCCCCGCCTCAGCCCTGTAGGAGACACAGAGCATGAACTATTTACTTTATTATTTATTCCAAATAAACTTCTTAATCAGCAGCTGATTTTTTGTTGTGACTCCTCTGACATTAACCAACCTGTCTGGGTGTTAACAGGGTGAGTGGAAGCCCAGAGAGATCGACAATCCTGCCTACAAGGGCAAGTGGATCCACCCTGAGATTGACAACCCAGAGTACACAGCCGATTCTGAGATCTATAAGTACGACAGCATTGGTGTGATTGGACTGGACTTGTGGCAGGTGAGAAGATACTGTAGCTGACTGTCTTTTTATTGTTTTTCAACTTTTTTTTATTGTGGTTTTCATAGTTAAACAGGAAGAAGTAGATGTATTAAGAAGACAAAAAATACATTTCAAAAATCAGTGTTTTACAGGTGAATTATCACACAGTTATGAGGAAAAAGCAGTGTTGCAAATTAGTTTGATGTTGACTGTTTTATTTACTGATTAATGAGAGAATTTGCTGAAATGAACAATAGCAAACTAGTATGTGAATTACACTTAAACATATCCATCTAATAGAAACATTTGACTTGCAGTGTGTTGTGCCTGATTTTCATATAGAGACACTTCAGAGGTTTAAGTTTTTAAGTGTGTTTCTGGTTCGTACACAACTGTTTACAGTCAGTAGATGCAAAATTGTTTCTTTTCATGTAACTTTTCTTTTACTGGATTTGTTTGCATGAAGTACCTGACAGTAAAATGTTGACTTCTTTTTGATATAGGTGAAGTCTGGCACCATCTTTGATAACTTCCTGATCACCAACGACCCAAACCTGGCAGAGGAAGTAGGCAACGACACATGGGGTAAAACTAAGGTCAGTCCAAAACTTCTATCTTTCTTCATTTGTCCCTCATACATTTGAGTATTTGGGGTGTATATCAGAATCAGAAATACTTTATTGATCTCCGAGGGGAAATTGTGACTCATTACAGTCGCTCTGATGTAAAGAACAGAATTAAAAGAAGCAAGAATAAAAGTATGAAATAGAAGTTTGTAAATAAAAAGCAATAAAATAAAACAGAAATGAAAATGTGCACTAAATAAAATAAAGATAGGATGTGCATTATGCTACAGTGTTTAATACTAGTACTTAAATTATTAACATATCTTTTTAAAAATTAAAATATATATCATTACTGTGCCGAGGCTGTAAGTGTGAAATTTAACTACAATATATACATCAATAGAATAAACAAGACTAGAATAATATTAAAAATAAGACATATTTACAGTTATGTGTATGATAAAGTCATATACAGAAAACGATTACACAGTTGAATAATTGCACAGAATATTCTGGCAGTTGTATTTGTATAGTTTATTTTCAGATTTTCAATTCAACAAAACACACAGAACACACACACAAACATGGCTCCAGATCCCCTCCCTGCACCTCCACATACACACCAGAAGAGGACCTAGCCCAAAAGGAGTAGGTAGCAATCAAAAAAGAAATTAATAATAATAGTAATTTAATAAAATAAAAAATGAAATGCAATATTAATAATCCTGGCTTAATCAGAAGACCAATCTGATATCATTTTAATAACAAATCTGATAGAGGTGTTGGTAAAGTATCAATATAGGTCAATCACATTTTCCCACATTTTCACACTTCATATTCAGCTTGGCATTACCTAATAGCTGTTAACTGGACACTGTTGGGAA
>JAPZEB010000021.1:19831093-19846261 GCA_029783705.1 Chaetodon striatus
AGAATGAAACTAGATTTTCAAAATAGGCGGTGTATATACATATATAGTTACATAACTACACACTACAGTGACTTCTGCTACTTCCTCCATCTCTGCTTTACATGTGACATTATAAAAAAATAAAAAATAAAAATAATTAAAAAATTAAAACATTTAAATTGTTAAAATTATAAATAAAATAAAATAAATATCTAAAATTAAAAGTAAAATTATAAAAATCCAAATTAAATTTAAAAAATAATTAAAATGAAAAATATATATATAAATTAAATAAAAAAAATCTATATATTTTTCAGGCTTATGGTTTGTTTTTTGCCGACTGGGAATCAGACGACAGTACAGTTTGCTATCCAGCCATAGGTTTTATGATTTTAGGTTTTATGTGTTTATATTTTATTAATGTTTTATTCCTGACATAGAGGTCCGGTGCCAGGTTTTTCAGCGGCCTCTGTCTGTGTCTGGCAGCAGCGCAGCATGAAAGCAGTGGGAAACAGAAACACTATGGCTGCCACTCTGTCTCTTACTCAGGTAACACTGTCTTACAACTCAAATCTAACGACAGCAAACGTCTGGTGTCCTCTGTGTGCTCTGCTCGGAGACATTTTAGCAGTGTTAGTGTAACCGGGCGGGCGGAGAGGCGAGCTTACCTCGATCCTCGTCCCTCTTTTTGGAAGTTTAGTGCTGCTGTGACTGGGAAAAGTTTCTGCCTAACGTTAATCTCTTTGGGGACTGCGTAAGGGCGTAGCTAGCTAGCTAGCATGCTAGCTAACAGCTAGTTAGTGTGCAGTGTTGGGGCTGTTTTAGAGCCGCTTTGTCAAACTTCACACACGCCATGTAACGTTACTTGGCGTCGTTTCGGTTAGGAGTGAATATGATAACGTTTTAAGCTGCCTCGTTTTGCTGCAGGCTAGTTGGTGTTGGCCAAAGAGATGTTAATACGAGATACTCATGTGTGGCTATGTTGTGGCTTCACTGTCATATCTTTGCTAGTAGAGCCTCTGCTAACACTCCGCTAAAACATTAAGTTACACACACTGTTCGTTAAAGCACACATTAGGGACTTCACTGCTGCTTGTGTAGCTTGCTATGTTGTTTACTGAACAGGCAGCTAGTTTAATGGTATTATTACACGTAAACATGCTTCACTGACCGGGTTTGTGCTTTACATATGACCTTTCTAAAGTGGACAACGTTAACTGTTAGCCTGTTAGCTGCTGCGGTTGTTTTTGTGTCCATTATGTCAACAGAAAAACTCCAAATGCTGTTAATAGTTGTTTTGCAACCAGTAAGAGGAAGTTAAGTTGAGTATCCGCCAGTCAGCACTGCTGTCACAAAATGTCAGTGTGTTGCTAGCTTACTTGAATCCTGCAATTTGTGTGGAAGTGTGTTTGTTTGCACAGTAAATAAGTTATTTAGCAGACAGCAGCCGGGTCTAATAAGTAGGTTACAGTCCCAGACTTGTTACCTGAGCCACTGTTGCCTGTAACAACAGACAGGAGCTGTCTGCCACCACAGCAGCTCTGACATTATTATCTCTCACAGATCAGTTTAACAAACTGTGCTCATATCTCTGAGTTGTGAAATAATGTCTTTTTGGAAGTGTGCAGTCAGCTTTACAGCCCGGTAATCCTCTCACTGACCCACTGATTCATGTTACTGGGGACATTCATGTGTCATGGGTGAATTAGGGAATTGAAATTTCTAGAACAAACCAGACTGGTGTGTCAACTCTCGCACTGTCATGTATCTTGCTATCTGCTGCAGTTTTGTATGGGCTAGCTGGGGGATGATTGAGGGGTGTTTTTTCAATGCTCAATTAAAGAGTCACCAGTACAATGACCCACAGTGTTACAGCCGCCAACAGTTCCAGGCACACTATTGTGTGTCACAGAAAATAAGTTGCATTGGCCAGAGAAAGATAAGTGCGTGTGGTCAGTTATCTCGCTGTAAATTGGCAGTTGACACAGCCGACAGATAAATGTGCGTCTTCCTCTCTGCTTGAGCTGTGTGTGCAAGTCTGTAACAACACTGACAGGTCTTTGCTGTGCTCTTGTTTTACATGATTGCATGATTTTGCATGTCAATATGTTTCCCAATGGAGGAACATTAGGGCAGCGTTAACCACAGGTTAAATAGCCACTCCCTGGTTGATTCATAGCTCAGACAATTACTGTCCACTCCTTTCCTCCACCTGTCGATTCAAAAGCACAGCAACCAATTGTCAGTTCTAGCTATATGGAGAAGGAAATGCTGATTCTTTTCCTGTTCAGCCCCAGCAGTGGACAATCGCGTTAGGGCCGGAAAGGGGGGTGTTTAGGGGAGGATATGACAGAAGGCAAAATTAGCTGTTGTCTGCGGAGTGACGCCTGTTGTAATTGTCTAAAGCTGAGCATCAGTAGCCTTGAGAAGTGCAGCCTTTATCCTGATGTCATTACTATCTGCATGCTATTCAACAGAAACCCTCTTATCATTGTGACTCATAGATGTTCACTGAATGGTGTATGACACACACACTGTATCGCTCCAGAAAATGTGCTCATCTTTGCCAGGAAGCACACAAAAGCGTAAATAAACATTAGTAGAATTAGCTAGCTAATGCTGAGATGATGAGTTGATTGTGAAAATCAACTGCAGACTACTGTGATAGTTTATTAATTGTTCATAAACAAGGGAAAACGCCCTTCATTTGCTGGTGACAACATAGAGAGGTTGACTGTTTGCTACTTTCCTTTTCATTGTATTTTATTAAACTGAATGTATCTGGGTTTTGGAGTGTTTTGCAGTGTTTTAAAACTTAGTGGTCAGCCTGTTAATTAAAGGTCTACAAGAGAAATAAATCGAAAAGGAAAGTAACTATTGATTGCAGCTCTAATCTGACATCTGTCTAGAATAATCATGTTCCTCTCTTTAACTGTAAGCCTATATCTTGGGGGAAAAACTTGACTTCTGTGTCCTGTCGTCTTTCATAGCAGAACAGGTCTTTTTTGTGTGTTATTCTTTGGCACAGTGAACTAAATGTGTTGCATTTGTTCTTTTGTCTGAGCAGTGATCAAAGTCACTGTGTTCACTTCTCCCCGGCAGATGTTTTGGGTCGTCTACAGATAATTCAGATGTTTTAGTGACAAATTCAGCTGTTTTGTGATGATGACAAATAAAGCTGAATTTGAACATATTGGTTATAGTCTCTGTGTGTCTGCGTCCGCCATCTGTAATGGATCAGTCTTCTTTTTTTTCTGTCTGACAGCTGCTTTGGCTCCGTGAGTGACACACTTACTGTAGCCAGCAAACACTTGTTGATCATTTCAGCTTGTAAACCGCGGTATTGAGAAAGCATTTTAAAGTATTAGTTTATCTTCTTTTAGATTATTTTAAAGGTGATTTTAGGGATTTGATTAATTTCATGCATAAACCTAAAAGAGGTCACATGAACAGCAGACTCAAGTGGGAGTTGTTACAGATTTAAAAGGTGCTTAAAAATGTGGTATAAATTAAGGCCAATTCATAGTTTCTGCATCTGCGTGTCAGTGAGGGTCTGCTTTGGTCTGCGTGATGCATCTGTTATCATCTGTCCATGTCTGCGACGGTCCATCTGGACCCTCATGCAGACGTCCACATTTTCTAACCATATTGAATGCACACATAGCAAATACGTCGAGTCCGCATGCTCCGATTCCAAAATATAATCTCTTGTTTCACACTCCAGTCCAGTCCAAAACACTGCGGTCAAGCCTGCTGTGGCTGCTGCACGGCGTTTGATTTAGTTTTAAGTTGGACATTCGGCAAACATTCTCTCCGGACCCAGCGGCATCTTCTTAGTTTAAGTTTCAATCGATATTGGCATTAAGAGGACAGTTAGCATGTCTCCCAGCAGACCTTAAGTTGTACTTTGATTGGACCTACGTGCATGTTTGTGTGACCACAACTGTCCGCAGACATGCAGTGCGGAAGGTATGTCTAAGTTGGTTGAATTGGTTTGGTTGAATTCAATCTATTAACTTGAATTTGTCTTTATTTTTTGTCTTTACAGCTCTCCAGTGGAAATCCCATCTATGACAAATACTATCGACAGGTATGCAAATATAACTTCCCAGAAACATAACAGCAAAGATATCGGAAATTCATTCAATAGGGAGCCCATTATTATTGTTTGATATAGTCATTTTAGGATGATTTGACTGTTTTTTTAGGGATGTCTGAAGTACAAAAAACTTAAAAAAACCTCAGGGAAAAATACTTATTCCCTTATTACAAATCTATTTGTAATTTGGGTGTACTCGCCCTTTAAACTCTCAACTAGCTTTAGCTGCTTGAATAAACTGAAGCGTTGCAGTGAGCAGTGATCTCTTTTCGCTCTCTTCTCTTCTATCAGTTCCGGTTTCTGTGTCCAGTAAAGGAAGTATCTCTATGAATTAATAATGTTTCCCTTTGCCCGACATGTCAGGGGAGCTCTCTGGGAGCCTCATGAAAGGCTACTAACAGATCCAATACCAGGCTAATGGACTGCCGAGAAAATAGCTTTGGTTTATTATCCGTATTGATTTAAATGACTCCTCCATCCCACAGGGCAATTGTCACAGTTTTCATTTGTTCTCTATTTGCTTCTCTCTTTCTCCAATTCAAACATTTTCTCAGTGTTGTGGTCGTAAAGCTGTTGGCTGAGACAAAATTCAGCGTCGTTTTCAGCAGTACGAATGTGTTACTGATGTGTCGGAGATGATGTAAGCTCTTATGACTGTGTGTCTGGCTGTGTGTTTTTGGTGTGTGCGTGCAGGTTGATCCGACTGGCAGTGGGCGGGTGGCGGCAGCTGATGCAGCTCTGTTCCTGAAGAGGTCGGGCTTGGCTGACTTGGTCCTGGGGAAGGTGGGCAAAGACTCAGATCAGCGCACCATCATTATGTCTCTGTTGTCTTTGCTTTTAATACTGATGGTAATAAATGTGTTTGTCCCCGTAGATCTGGGATTTGGCAGACTCTGAACGTAAAGGTGCTCTTAACAAGCAGGTACAAACACAATGCAGAGTCACACCACAATGGATTTGTTTGTATTGTGTGCATCAGGTGCTTCTGATCACTAGATTTATGTCACACACTGTATCTCTGTTCCCCTCAGCAATTCTTCATAGCGTTGCGGCTGGTGGCTTGTGCTCAAAATGGCCTGGAGGTGGCACTCAAGAGCCTTCATCTGGCTGTTCCTCCCCCAAAATTTGTAAGTCTGCCACTGTGCATAACAAACACATAATTTCATTTAACACTTATTTTAATTATAGCATTAAAATAGTTATTTTGTATCAAGAAACCCTAATAATAACTGTGTTTATCTCCAGCATGACACAAGCAGCCCGCTGTTAGCAGGAGTGCCTGTTGACATTCCCTGGGTCGTCAAGGTGAGACACTTTTTCTCTCACGATAATCTGTTTTTTCTGTAATTTGCCCTGATATCTTTGTCCTCATACGAGAACCATACCAGAAAAAATAAATCCTTCAATATAGCATGTTTACATCACAGAGTCTGATCTTTACGATGTGCTCATGTTAAATGTCAAATAAATCCAATCAGCTCAATATGACACAGACATTTACAGCCGTACAGCGTCAGTACTGTTTGTCCATAAACATTAACTAGTAGCGCCTATAAAACTGAGGGCATGTGTGCTGCTTGACAGCTGAAATGATTTATTCTAACAGCTGATCAGCCTCAACTTCTCTGTTGCTTGTCGTTTTTTCTGGGAACATGTTCTTGTATTGTTCCTCTTTTATTAGAGTAATTTTTAATAAAAGACAAATTAGCTCATGTAGTACGAAGTAATTCAATCAACGGATTCATTTGCCATCGTTTGCTGGGAGTGTGTAGAGGTTGGAGGTGTGTTTTCTAACAAATGTCGAGAACTGAGACATTGGTTGTCTTTTCTGTCCAGGATTCCACATCTTTGTTGTTTAATACTCTCAAACCCTTGACCTCTACCTCTTTGCACTCATGGACAATCTATAAAAACAGATGTGTTAATGTCCTGTGATTCAGACCCATTAGATAAAGGTTCATGAACGTATAAAAAACATTACCCGGACTAACTTCGAGTTGCCTAAGGCTGTACGTTCTCAGTGATCCACACATGACATCTCACCGTGGAGCCAGGGACTTGATTCAGACCAGTATAATGGTGGGGAAGCAAATTATAATGAGAAACTGGAGAAAACCAGGTAAGCCCTCTTTTAAGGAATGGCTCACAGAGTTGGCAAAAGTTACATCATATGAACAAATCTCTGAGGACAGGACGGAGAAATATGTGGCAAAGTGGAGAAGCTACTTGGAGTGCGTTGCTGGTGTGGATTTATCTGGAAGTGAATCATACTCCAATGTGTATGGAGCTCTGTTGCACTTTTTTTGAGTGTCTGAGAACGAATCTGCTGCCTGTAGATCAGAGAAGATTGTTGTGCATATTTATGTAGGAACTACGATTTTTATAATTTAATTTTAAGAATTACCTATGTATTATTATTTTGCGTATTTGCATTTGTATATTATAATTTTATTTAGGTTTTTTCCCCTCTTGTGTATGTGCATATATTTAATTTATTAACACTTGGTGACCCTGTTTATGTTCGGAAAAAAAGCAAAATGTTCAATAAAATATTAACGATTTAAAAAAAAAAAAAAAAGATTCATAAATAGCTACTGAACCAGCCTATTGGATGTCCAGTTAAAGAGCAATCCTAAAGGTAGTGTCAGTACAACACATGATGTCCTTTAATCAGTGAAGGTCGTTGAATTTAAAGAATTCTCATATGACGCTGACTTTCTCTTCTTTATTGTGGCTATTGGCATGTTGGTTTTTAATGGTGTGAGGCTTGCGTAGCTCCACAACAGTTTGACCTCTGCTTCATCCTAAAGTAATTAAACAGGCGGCATATGCTCAGCCTACTTTCTACTTAACTGTAACAGAGGAACACACTGTTGTGAAAACTTATATTTAAATTTGACTGACTGTGAAAATACATTTAAGTATGTATAATTGTATAAATATAAGGCATTTATTAGAGAACTTTTTCTTTACAGTAGCTGCAGGAGAAATACATCAAGATTAAATCCTCCTTCTCTAACTATTTTACATCTTATTTGTTTTTTCCTCAGCCTGAGGAGAAGATGAAGTTTGACTCCATCTTTGACAGTCTGGGTCCAGTAGGAGGGATATTAACAGGAGACAAGGTCAAGCCGGTCCTGCTCAACTCCAAACTGCCAGTGGACATCCTCGGCAGGGTATGATCCCTGTATTGACAAAGTTATTTTAAAAAAACCATGCATGCAAAATGACAAAACTAAAGAATTCTGTGCTTTAAAAATAAGAAGTGAAAGGTTACCGATTTGTGCAGGTGGCTTTACAGAAAACCCAACTAGCTCATTAAAACATCTCTTATCACAACAGCTGTATATTCATTATGTATAACACAATGTTTTCTAGATGTAACGGTCTAAATTTTAAGAAAAGGAACAATCTAATGCAGAAAGTAAAAAAAAAAAGAGGAAGTGAGAATCAGTCGTGAGTCAGAGCTTTCAGGGACCTGTATTATTATGTATCATTTAGTTTTGTAATGATGCATGCCTGACACTGACGTCTGTGTGTTTGTGTTGAAGGTGTGGGAGCTCAGTGACATCGACAGAGATGGCATGTTGGACAAAGATGAATTTTCTGTGGTAAGAAATGAGCTAATATCATAAATAGAAAGCAACCACATAGGTTACAGTAACACTCAGTTTCAGTTTAGGCTGTTTCTGAACTGATGTATTCAACTCTGTACTGTTCTCGTCAATATAAAACAGCACTGATCTCCCAGGCATCGAAATCATATCGAGGTTTTGTAGCTCCTGTTTTCAAAAAGGTGTTTTCCCCAGTCAATATTTTTGTTCTAGGAATAGATTTGAATGTTTGTACTCTTGTGTGCCTGTATAACACTTACAGTTTTGCATAATTTCTGTATCCCTGAATGCAACAAGACCTGTGGAAGAAGTATGAGGATGGAAAAACTACAGGATGTTTATTGGTAATTGTCTTCTACCATTGATTTCTGTTGCCCTTTCCCAGGCCATGTATCTGGTGTACAGAGCTCTGGAGGGCGAGCCTGTTCCCATGTCCCTACCACCTCCCCTGGTTCCACCCTCCAAGAGGAAAAAACCCTCGGTGCCTCCTGTGATGCCCCTGTTACCCTCGCCCCCCTCAGTCAAAGACAGTCGCTCCTCCCACGCTGGCTCTAAGACCATGCCCCTCCCCCCTAAACCCGCCCCAGCTCCTGCCCCAACACCAGCAGCTGCCCCTGTGAGTACGGGACCTGACACTGCTGTGCATGCACTGCCTGATAAACTTCTGGATGTTTTATTTTACCATCACATAGCTGCAACGTCAAACATTTAAAATGATTTCAAACTGGCTAGTTCAGTGTGTTTTTCAAAAAAACAAGACGAGTGGGAGTGTGAAGGTAAGTTTTGAGTTAGTGTTATCCCACCTGTGTAGGTCGTATTAAATTCAGTGTTAAAAGTGTGTTTTGTTGCCTGTGCAGTGGGTGGTGTCTCCAGCAGACAAAGCAAAGTATGATGAGCTATTCAGCAAGACAGACAGTGACATGGATGGCCTCGTGTCTGGACCTGAAGTCAGAGATATCTTCCTGAAGACCGGGCTGCCCTCTGCCACACTTGCACGGATCTGGTAAGTAAGGACGTCAAAACTCGAGCTAGGCTTGTTCTTTTAAACACAGACACTCGCCTTGTAGCAGTTGTGGTGATTGTGTAGCTTTTAAACCTTTTTACTTGGTCCTTATGAAAGTGGTCTTCTCTGGTCAATCTAAAGAAGTTGGGTCAGTGTGTAAAATGAAAATAAAAACTGAATGCAACGATTTCCAAATCCCCTTCAACATACATTCAATTCAGTACAGTACAAAGACATTTAATGTTCAGACTGGTAAACTGTATTGACTTGAATGCCTGCAACAGGATCCAGAAAAGCTGGGACAGGGGCATGCTTACCACTGCGTTACATCACCTTTTCTTTTAACAACACTCAGTAAGTATTTGGGAACTGAAGACGCTAATTATTGAAGTTTTGAAAGTGAAATTTCTTTCTCAAGATTCACAAACATGCCCTCCAAAATCTTCAAGACTCTAAGACTGTCTGTGTGGAAGAATGGGCCAAAATCCCATCTGAACACTGAGAGATTATTTTCTTCACACAGAAAGCATCATGAAGTTGACACTGCAAAGACTTCTCTAAGTGTAAAACAAGTTTCAGTCAGTGTGTTCAATACTTTTTTCTTGTGTTATTCCACTTTATTGCCCATAATGTTTAGGGAATGAAATGTTAAAATTTCTTTATCAAAGTGTTTTTTGAGTTAATACCAACGTCTGGCCAAAATTTCATGTTAATAGCTACATTAGAAATATGTTTAATGAAAAATTAAAGAAGTGTTGAGTATTTTTATCTTTTTAACATGGTCTCACTGTTGTCAGAAACTAGGTTTTATATTTGCCAAAATATACAAATCACAAATTTTGCTACAAAGGGCTTCGTAATCTGAACAGCATAGGACATACTCTATCCTCACACCTTGATTTGGATAAGGGGAAAGAAAGAGGAAGCAGGGTTACTAAGGTCATGGAAATAGTAATTTGTGGAATTCTAGAATTGCATTTTCAAGGCCTCGAAAAGTCATGGTGTTGGTTGAATCCTGGAAAGTTTTGGAGCAGTCATGGAGTTTTATTGTATCTAATGAAACTGTTAAAGAATTAATCTTCAGTTGATAACTGTCCCCATAATGCAGCATATTGGAAAATTTATTTTCTTTGGCTTCTGACGTAACGTAGCTCTGTCATACGTTCGTTATTTTCTCTCCGCATTACGTCTCTCCCTCCATGTACGCCAACTAGCTGGAACCATGTTTGAATGGAGGTTGAATCTGACATGTTTGAATAGTATTGGACAAGTGGGACAAGAAAAATAATGTTATGATAGTGTGATTTAACATGTAGGGTCATGCCAAAGTTTCCATACCAATGCCCCTCTAACGTTACTACTTTTAGCTTGTACTGCGTTATTGAGATTGAGTAATTGACATGGGCAGCCAAGGGTGTTCAATTTTCACTTGGAGCACAAATGGGCACTTTGGTTTAATTTTAACTGCTCTGAAAGTAGAGCGTGGTCGTTTGAAGGTATGGAGAATTCGTATTTTCCAGGAAATTAGTCAACGGGCCACCGAATTGTTACTGCTTAAAATAATTTAACATTTGGAGTTAAGAATATTATAACATTCTGTTTGTGTTGTATGTTGTGAAGAGAAAAGTTTTGAAAATTTGGTGTGGAAAACCCTGAGGAACAAACCTCAGGAAGAGCAACAGAGCAGGGATGCCTCTACCAGGCCAGAAAGAAAGGACAGAATAAATATAGTCATGTTACACTACAGAGAAACAAAATGCCATGTTAGGTAATGTGCAGACATATTTGAAGACTATCAGCTGCCAGAGGACATGATGTTGGCATTAGGCTGCTCAAATTGTGTAAAATCACAACACAACATCAATAATAAATCGATTACTGTCCCATAAACATTGAAATATAGTTCCTGAGGTTATTAATCTAATGACAATATGTGGAATAAACAAATAATGGTGTGATGATGTTGGTGCAGGATGGTGACAGCAGTGTTCGTAGCTCTGCAGCGCGTGTTGACACATCACATCACATGGATTTTTATCTTCACACGGCTGATTAGCTTCTGTCCTGTTGTGACTGTCCCGAACATGATGAACAGTCAGGCTATCACAAATAGTCGCTGCCCGAGGTGTAAATCGTTAGTCTCTTATGTAACCTGGGTCTGTTTGTGTTCTCAGGGAGCTGTGTGACATTGGAGACATCGGGAAACTGACCCGAGAGCAGTTTGCCCTGGCGCTTCATCTGATCAATCAGAAGCTGACTAAAGGCCTGGAACCTCCGCAGAGTCTCTCCCCGGAGATGATCCCTCCATCGGACAGACAGAACATCAAACAGGTGAGTCAAGTCTGTGGTTAATGATAAGGGATGTGTGGTTCCTTTTCTGTGGTCTCTATTCGGCATGAAGATGTGCATGACGATACAGAAAATGAGCATTTTTTGTAATTAAAAGGAAAAATGTTCCAGAAAGATGCATCCCTAACAATAACACTGATGGTTGCAGCAGTATGTTTTCTTTTTAAGCATAAAATAAGACACCTCTTGCTTTCTCTGTATGTTTATTAGCTTTATCTTTCACATATGCTCTCATAATTGACTGATTTAAGTTTCTTGCTTTATTACTTTGACTGACATTTTCCCCTCTTTCTCCTGTTTTGGGGCATTTTTCTGAGCTTGCAGCTGTGTGTCTTTATTTTCTTCCTTATGCAACACTTAAATGCTTTTCCCTTCTTGTCCTCTCTTCACATTTTTACATTGCATCCACTTCACGCGTGCAGTGGGATGATCCTGAGTTAGTGTGTGTGGTAGTTTACTGACTCGGGTGCATCTCATTACTTTTAATAGGCTGCCTCTCTTTGTCATCTTTCTGCCTTGTCTCATTTGTGTTTCTGTTACTAAAACTAAATCATATTTTACATCAGAATCATATGCCTATGGGGGGAAAGCTGACAAGAGCAGAGGTTGCTGTTTTAAGTATTTTGGGATGCACCGAAGGCAACACATCCAGCCTGTAGATGGAAATCAATCAGCTAAATGATTGTAATTTATTGTAGTTTCCCCCAAGTAACATCACCCTGATTCAGTCTCCCCATCGTCCCTGCCATTTTGTGTCCTGTGTAGCTCTGATGTTCATTCGTGCTGTGACAGATATTTCTTTACACTGTAAAATGTCCTAAATATTCAGGATTTGTCATCACCTTTGTCGTAATTTTGCTGTTATCGCTGTTGTTATAAATGAGTCTGAGATGAGAGGCCCACACAGTGTAGGAAGTTTCATCACTGTTTGGGTGTTTTACCTTCCGTAGGGGCTTTAACCCTCTTGTATCCTCTGCCTTGCTTCCTCTTCAGAACAACGTGGCTAACCTGGCAGCCGACTTCTCCGCCATCAAGGAGCTGGACTCTCTCAGTAACGAGATTGTCGAGCTACAAAGGTAAGCTGTTGTTCTCATATTCTTTTAAACAGGTTAAGTCATGCATATTTTTACTGAAACCATTCGCCAAACCTGATTCGCTGATGAGCCACAACATTAAAACCACTGACAGGCGAAGTAAACATTGATGACCTTGTTACAATGCAATGCTTTGGTGAGAATTCTTGGGTCTTTACATTCATGTGGATGCCATTTGACATGCACCACCCAAACACTGCTGCAGACCATGTGCCCCCCCATAAAATAATGCCACTCCCGGAGGAACATTACAAAGACCTCAATGTGTCAATCTGGCTTTCAAATTCCCTCTAAACGGGGACGTGCCAGTCCCCCTGAGGTCCTGAACCCATACCTCGACAGGTCAGAGCCAAGTCCAGTCCATGATGGGGCCTTTGACTTGTTGAGGCATGGACATAGGATTTCAGGGGGTGTAGCATAAAAATGGCCTGCTACTTATTCAAAGTTCCACTGATTATTTAAAACGTTCATCATTCAAAATAGATGATGTGCTATTGAAGCCGTTTTTTACTGCAGTGTGCATCAAATGTTATCAAACAAAAAGATTAATTTTCAGTGTGAAGCCCAGCTATTATGAATATATTCTTGTAAAAAGATTTCTGAAAAAATGTTCAATATAACATCAAATTGGGATATAAACCCAGATGAAAGTCTGCTGTCAGAGCAGGTGAATGCATCTTTGTATCCTCTACTGACCAGCAGGATGCAGTGTTTCCCATAAATTAAGAGAACCAAATAAATTCAACTGGAAACAAGTGATTTATTCTCACTGCTGGTCCCAGCTTAAGTCACTGGTGAACCATACTGGGTGGAGGAGTTTAATACTGGTTCAAGTAAAGAAGATTCTATTACTCACAATCTCTCAGACAAAAAAAAAAAACAAACATTTGTGTTTTTCCTGCAGGCTACTAAACACAGCAGATGGCTTTAAAGCTGAGTTATGCAGTTTCTGTTTTACAGTAAAGTGAAAGAAGGAGAGTGACAGAATATGTGATACACACCAGACCTCATATATACACTTTTTATTGACAATTATTTGTCTTTGTGTAAAACATCTAACCAATTAAACAAATAAAATGCTTCATTAACCAAAACATGTTTGAGGAACAAATGTAGTGTTTGTAATTTTACATGTAATCTTGGTTTCACTGACGGTTGGTCGTCAGTATCAGTTCTTTTGAATTCAATTTTCATAACGAAAAGACTTCAGCTTCCCCATTCATGCAAGCGGAGAGCGAGAAGTGAGAAACTTGGCCTTCCACTCCACTCCCCCACCTCTCATACATACATACACACACACACACACACACACAGACAGATGTGCACACACACCAGGTGACAGCTGTTCGAGGGAGGAAGGAGAAGAAGGATGGATAGAAGTGGAAACTAAATGACAGAGATCAGAGCTTCAGACAGGTGGCAGATCGAGGGGGGAGCTTGAGAAGATGATTCATGTTTGTGACTGTTTCAAAATGTGGCAGCAGCCTTCTGCTGGAGACGAGGAGGATGGTGAGGATGATGGGTAAGAGGAGAATGGGAATGATGCTCGGCTTGAGTTGACTGAAGGTTTGCTGGGAGAGGAGTGAATTGTTATCGAGGGAATTGTGCATTTGATGTGAGAGGAGACAAAGAATGTAAAAATAGCTGCTGTTATTTTTAGTTGGTGTTGAAATGAATGGCAAAAGATCAGAACTTTCTTCGGTTTATGTCTGTTTCTTTTTTTTATTTTAGTTCAGCCGTCTAAATGTGAAACTGAACATGAACCATGAGTGTTGTGCTCTGTGTTGCTTTTACAAACCAAATGCTCATAATGGATATTAAATGTTACCATTTTGTTTCAGATGTATTGTTCATCAGAGCTGAAACAACATTACAAAACATATGTGTAATGTGTAATGTGTAAAACAAGGAAGCAGCCTCCCAACATAAATAGTCACAGTAGCAGATTTAAATCAAAGTGTCGACAAGGATATATATTTGTTGGGAGCTTTCTCAACGTTATCAGTGCTTTGCCTCTATTTTTTGTTTTGTTTTGTTTCCCTTTCATACTTTTGCTTTACATAACATTAACACACACTCATGTAATGTAGTTTTATTCAGTATTAAATAAGTATGTAAAAGAAGTCCAACACAATCCAATGCTGGATATCCAAATCTGGTGCAAAATGAACCCCCATCTGCATGCAAAGGTAATATTCATATTAAAAATTGCAGATGTCTTTCCACATATTATTGGTTGACTGAATCATTCGAAGTTTCATTCATAACATTTAAATGTTGCTCAGCTTTCTATTCATTCTGTTTAAACACGATATTTCTGCAGAGTTGCAGATAAAAATAAGGCTACAATAATATTATTAGTATTATCCTGTTTGTAGGATTAGATACCTAATGATGGCTGCCTAGGATTGTTTTCTGACTGTTATGATCCAAACATTTCCAGAATGTTGTGAAGTCCAAAATTCTAAATTTTATTGAAAAGAGATAGATGTAATTATTTCCAAAATTCCCAATGTGCTTTTACTAAATGAAATATTCTGCTTCAGTCCATATTTGTCAGCATTTAACCATTCAAAAAGGTCGAAAAACTGTCCCACTTGCTGCACAAAAAGTGAGGCACGCACATGTATTACCAAGACGGTCCAGCAATCTGATGACCAGCATCATAAATTACATTTATTTATTACAGAAAGTTAATTTAATAAACAAAGACTAACTCTTTTAAACATACAATATGTAACTTTTTGCTGTTATAGGTCTCTCAATTGAAACGATATCAAAAGACATGGCAACACCGTTATTGCAGTCAGTGTCTCGATTAGGATTCCTTCATGGCTCAGGTTTTTACCTTGAGCTGTATTATCCGAAGAGGTCACCTCGTCTCCAAAACTAATGGACCCAGTGTTAAATACCGCTAAAAACACTGAATAAAGCTGTTTCACTTTAAGTGTTTCTCCGATGTTGTTCGCCACGGCAGGTGCTAAAGCAGAGTTGCCACTAATGTTTGCTTCGCTTGCGTCTTTAATAATG
>JAPZEB010000021.1:19846361-19865577 GCA_029783705.1 Chaetodon striatus
TGCGTCTTTAATAACGTCAGATCCAGACGTAAGATGCCTAAAACACTTCATCTGGTCAAAACACATAGTTGAAAACAACCAAGATCTAAAAGTGTCTTGTAAAAATGTGGTATTAAAACTGAATAAAAAATGAGTTTATACCCGGTTCTGGCAGACAGCAACAACACTGATGCATGCACAAAAGGGATATGACACCACTGATATGCGATAATTGTTTTGAACATTGTTAGAAAGGTTTAGAATAATACAAGTGCACCACTCAACACAAAATATATACCACTGTTCGGGTCATTTTTAGACATTTTAATGTGGAAAAAGTTGCATATTATATCTTTAATTTGATGAATCATTTTATTTAAATTGAAGATTTCGTTTGAGGATTTTTAAATTTGACATAGACATTCGAGCTTTATTCAAAAACCTCCAGTAGAAGCTTCAAATGTATTAAAATATATATGCAGTACAGCTCTGCACGGATTATAATGATTTATATCAGTCATAATTAATGATGAGGTTTAATGACTTGAGATGAGAATGAGCTGAAATCCTTGTGTCTCATACAGTTTCTACACCTTGACTGTAACACAGTAAGTACAGTGTTCTGGTGTGCCTTTGTATGGAAATAAAATATACATGTATTAATTGTCAGTTGAAGTCAGTGTGCCTTCCTGCTCCTCGCCCCACCCCGTTCCATTTCCTCTCTGGCTGGGTGGATGAAAGAGTGAACCAGAGAGGATGAACATACGGGCAGCGCAAATGATAGATGTTGCAGGTTGGCTCATCATCACTCGTCTCTCCTCCCTCCCTTCCTCCCTCCATCCTTAAGGCAGCCATCTGCCTCTCACTCCTCATCTCCCACACATTTGACTGAGCAAGCACATTCTCACTTTCTACAACATCACGCACACAGATACACACACTCCACCTTTCCTCATATCACGTCAAACACGCACACACGCACAGACACACACCTGCTGTAGCTGAAGGCATTCAGGCGGCTCGCTCTGTGCCGTGGAGTTGTGATTTCAGGACATCATGGTAGTTCAAGGAGAGGAGGTGGCGGTGGTTCAGGGGCAGGGCAAAGGAGGCTCAGTGGAGAACTGGCTGGGGCTGGGTGGGCTCGGAGTACCAGGTCTACCCTCTCTGTCCTTGGTGGCTAAATACTCCTGTCTCTTGTGCTGGGCCCCCAGGGAGAAGAGCACTGTGGAAGAGGAGATCAAGGAGAAGGAGGAGGCCATCAGACAGCGCAGCAGTGAGGTGCAGGTAAGGTCTCGCTTGGTCTCTGTTTGTCTGTGAGTTTGTCTCTGTTCCCAGTGCAGGAGACGCAGAGAGAAAGATAAAACCATGGGCAGCCAGAATCGCTAAAATGACTGTGTAGATATTTAGAGAAATGCTGCTTGTTTGCTCTCTTGTTTTCGTAATCAGTGGCTCTCCTAGGACTGCTCTGGGAACAGAGCGAGTGTATGAGCATGCATGTATTTCTGCTGTATTAAAATCCTCGAGAGACAAAGCAGACGGTAAGAGGTGCTAACGCAGTTGTTCACTTTTGTTGTGATGTATATACCGGAGGAGGAAATCAATAATACATTTGGCCGGCAGTCCTAGACGCTTGTTCAGAAACACAGTTAACAGAGAGGGAGAGGCTGGTGTCCTTGTGTAGGCGTGTCTGCCGCCTGCTCTGAGCCTGAGAGATGGGCTCTATTTTGGGAGCTGATGGCTTAAAGGGCTAGTCTGCTCTGCTTTTGGGAATCCAGTCTGAGTTTTTGAGTGTGAGGGTGGATCTCAAGGGAGCCTCACACTGATGTAGCTGAATTTCTTCGCTGCACTGCGGGGTCACTTCAAGTGCTTTTTGGCTTTTTACTCAGTATTATGTTTTCTAAATTTATCCTGGACATCACATGTTGTGTGCTTTTTGGTTGTCGTGATCTGTTCCTCTACACCAAGACTTTCCCTGCAGTCTTTCTCTAAGGTTAAGAATTTATTTGTGGCGGTAGAGCTCTAACATCCATCACTTAAAGTCGGCATTGGTTTCACAAGCTAAAAGTAATTTCCCAGTGATACAATAGATACAGTATACCCTTTTGATTAGTTAGCTATGCTAGCCATGTGTAGGCGTAGGACCACATTTGGGTTGGTTGCAGCTGTCCAGAGGAAATCTTTATAAGGAAAAGGGGAGTATGAGATACTGCAGTCAGGTCACACTGACCCGATCATTAGCAGGAAGGACTAAATAAGGAATGTGAGCACATCACTGTCTGTACATCTTTTAGTTATGAGAACGATAGATACACTGACACCATCAACCTGCCAGAGACTGCAGATGAAAATCAGCCTGTATGGCTAAATGTGGCACATTTACGTGACCTAAGTGATCATGTTCATGAATGTGCACTGTCCCTTTCTAAATAAAATAAACATATGTCCGTCTGTAATGCACTGCTAGATGAGGTGACATGAGGTAACTGGATAGATCACTGTCTGCAGGGTATTAGAAGGTACGCTGAGGTTGCAAATCGCTCTATTTGTTTGCTGCTGTGTGCAAATAAACCTCCTGTGAATTGAACTGCACTTCGCTTAGAGTCTGTCTCAATCTCCTCAGCGTCAACCTGTGATGAGGTTTGTGGTGCCTCACTGAGTAATTATTATTATTATTATTATTATTATTATAGTTATTAATGTACAGTATAGCATAGGTAAAAGTAACAGCGCAGGTGAGGAGAAAATCCACCACAGTGCATTTGCACTTGAAAGCACCACATCAGAAGAATTTTCAGTCAGTACGACTTCTTTTCCATCAGTGTTTGAAAATGAGAAAAATGCACACAAAATATATTTTGTCGTGCCTGTGGAAGCAAATCTAGTTGGGTTTGGTGGTGGTGTGGTGAACGATTGGTTAAGATGCACTGTAAAAATCGTGATTGCAGCATTTGAGTCCAGCCAGAGACCTTTGTTGCATCATGTTTCCTCTCCCTTCCCTCCTTTTCTGTTCCCATACAGTTTCAGAAGCTCTGGAGTATTTTTAGTCGTTCATCTAAAGAACAGACACACCTGTATTTACACGAGAGTGTCAAATCACACAGACTGCGACGCACATGTCACTATGCAACCTCCATCTTTTTTCCACATGCAGTATTTTGGTTTTCTTCTTGTTCTTGTTCATCAGCCGAGTGGTATTATTCATTGTTATCTTGACAACAGTTTTTCTGGACTGTCACTATAGAGACAGAGCACAACACGTCTGTCTCAGTGTCCTCTTCTCCTTACCTTGCTTATGTTGACTGAATGACCAGAAGTGAAATACTTTGATATTTATTTTGTAAATTGTTGATAAAATCACCCGGTAAGATCATCACTAAACCCAACAAAGATCAAGACCAGGCCTTTCATAGCTCAGTTAGCTTTAACCTCTACAGTTTGTCTGATCAAAGTAGCAACTCTAAATTATTTATGAGTGTCAGGGTCTCATAGTTTTCTCTCATTCTTCGTGCTGATGCCTCACGTCTTACTGCCTGTATCCACTATCCGCTTTTGTCTTCTTAAAGGCTCAGTCTTTTAGTTCAGTTGTTTATGAAAACTTAGTTCTGAAACTGGCTGCACAGCATGCAAAAAAATCAAATTGTGATTATTTTGACAGGTATCTCAGTTGTGATTTAAGTGGAAATTGTCATTTTTGCATTTCATTTTCTTTCTTTTTTCTTTTTTTTTTACTTTTTATTTTTTAGAAGCTGTTTTAACATGTCTTTTGTCAATGCAAATCAATATACAAGCAGAGATAGAGGGAAAAAGAAAGAAAACAAAGGAAATAAATAAATGCATGAATAAGTAAATTAGTAATAATAATGATGATAAATAATAATAATAATAAAAATGCATGCATACAAAAAAAGAGTATTGTATCACAAATAAAGCCTCTTACCCTCACTTTAATTCTAATTCTGTTCATTTTCAAAGGATGGTTATGAGAAAGGGGCCATAACAAAACTATACAGAACCAAAGAGGTAGAAATAAAGGCTAAATTAAAATATAATAAAGTAAATAAAATGCTTGTAGCAGTCAGGCTTGCATTTTATTTTCTCTGAAAAAAATATTTATAAAATGTATTATTATTTTTGCTGAGTGTGTTTCAAACAAGCATCTTCCCTTTTAGTCTGGACCGAATTTCAGGCTGTGGCATATCCATAGTATCACGATACTACATGTATAATGGTATGTTACAGATTTCATCTGTATCAAAAGATTGCAGCTCCTGTGTTCTGGATATTGCACCTTGCCATATTGCGATTCTGATAATATTTTGAGTTATTGTGCAGCCCTGCCACATATCAGAGTGGTGGAGATATTTCTTTATTTTCTTTTCTTACTTTTTATTTACGAACATTTTTTACGCTGAATAAGTAAAGGAACAAAAGAAAAGGAAAAGAAAGCAGTACACAGGGAAAAAAGACAAATATGAGGTCATGGGTGTTTACAAAGACGTGAGATATTTTCCTAACTTAAAGTAAGGTGTCATATATGGTAAATACATTAATCAGGTGGAGACTGTCTCATTGGCTAAATAAACCATTTCTCCTCCGTTTTTTCCCAATTCTTTTCAAAGTTGTATGGAGTATGTCATCTGCTCCAGAAGATGTAATTGTTTAGCAATGTTAATAAAGAGACCAGTAGTGGGCAGTTTTTCTGCAGCCAGTACTGTAATGGTCTTTTTACTTGCTGCCAGCAGGATCTGTAGACGATAGATATCATCTTTACTTTGTCCATCAGGGATAAGAAAAAGGGATGTGAATGTTGTACGAATACTAAAACCCAAAGAAGTGATTGTTGCTACTTCCAGCTACCTCCAGAAAGTCTGAATTGAAGACCAGAGACCAAAAAATATGGGCTTGGTCGACCATGACTTCTCAGTGGAGATATTTCTGATTATCAGCCTGCCTTGTGAAGACTGCTGCTTCAGTTGGCCTCATTTGAATTTGTTACAGAAGCTGGTGTCTCTGTTGACTTGAAATACAGTCGTTTTGAGCCACTTCCACTCTGCTGATGAGTCACCTCTTGTGTGAATCCACTTAATTCTGTTTTAGTTTTCGCCTTCACTAGACAGCACAGTAGAGAGAGACAGGAAAACATGAGGAGACAGTAATGACATGAAACAAAGATGGCCAAACAGAAACAAACCTGTGATGTAGAGATAATGTGGTATTCCCCTGAGACCACTGTATTAACAGAAAGATCAAAATTTGGCCCTTTTCACAACCCACATCTAACCTTTACTCATGTCCTTTCCCTTTCATCATGTTTTGCATGCACCTCATTATGTCCCTTTTCTCAGTGTTTATTCTGAGGACTTGGAAGATTAAAGAGCCACTTGTTTACTTTCCTAATTATCCACATATTAAATAATCCGTGTAATTAAAGTCTGTTAAGTGAGCTCCCTCCTCCTCTGTCTCCTGATCTGTTCCTTTTTACCAAGTTGTGCCTGTGAAAGAATAAACAAGCACACACTTGTCTCCCTCTGTCTTCTCTTTGGCTTGATGCCTTCAGGACTTACAGGATGAGGTGGCGAGGGAGAGCGAGGTGCTGCAGCGGCTCCAGACACAGCGTCAGAAGGTCCAAGATGCCTTGGAGGAGCTGGACCAACAGAAAGCCTCCCTGGAGGAGCAGCTGAATCATATTCGCCAGCAGACGAGCCAAGAGACCCATCTGGTAGGTCTGGAGTAATTTTCTTTTCATGAAAGATTAATTTATTGAATACTGGAAAGCCGTGTAACTACAGAAACGACTGACCACTAGCAGAGCACATCACTAGAGTGAACTGATAACCAATACAGTCTATGACTCAGTTCTCCTGAGTGATGCAGCTTATTCATAAGGTTAAGTGCGTCACAGATTTCATCGCTGCAGTCGGAGCACGAGGAACAGGAACAGAAGATATCTCAGTTCGAGGAGGAGCTGGTCCAGGCCCGAGAGGAACTCCTCGCTCTGCAGGAGGAGAGCAGGAGGCTGCAGGAGAAGGTGCAGGCCGCTCAGGAGCAGCTCACGCCTCTGCAGGAGTCTGTCCGTGACTCCTTTACACAAGTTGCACAGGTTGGTTTGTGTGAGTGTGAAGCACTTTTTACAGATGCCCCATGATGGAGCCGCAATGAAGACGCTTCAGTAAATTCATATATATTCAGATGCTGTACTGGAACTGAGATAACAGAGAAAACTGAGGATACTGAGGATACAGAGGCAGGAGAAAAACAATTTTTAATCCGTCAATAAATAAGTAAATAAATAAGTTAAAATAAATAAATAAGTAACGAAATAGAAGAATATGCCAGCTAAAAAAACAAATTAATAGATATAAATAAATACACAATAATCATAAATACAAAATAAAAAAAATAATATGAAATACAAAATTTAAAAAAATTGAAAATTAAATAAAATATATGGAACATGTTGGGCAGCACTTTCTAAACAGTAACAATAGAATAGCATGGCAACAAAAACTATTTACCATCCTTGTTACTTAGCAGCTGATTTTGTCCCTTGCTGGAAGGGTGAGGAGTCTCCCCACTTTGCAGACATTTTTTTTTGTTCGCTGTTCTTCTTTGAGTTAGCTGTTAACTGCGGCCATCTGCTTTTTAAATCTCCTAGCAGTGGGTCCCACACTTAACATGTAGTCTCATCCTGCTGGCTGCCCCTTTTCCACAGACATGGAATAACACTGTTACTGCCTCCTCTGGCGAGACAACTCCGTCCTCCCATTCTTTAGTTTTACTTTTTATACAGAACGGCGAGGGGAAATAACAGTGGGATAATGTCGCCTCGAGCATATTCTCTGTGTTATTCTCTGAACCACACCATCTCTCCGCTGTTTTAGGTTCAGCAGAAACTGAACGACCTTCAGGTGGAGGAGAGGTCAGTAACTGCCCAGCTCAGTTGGAAGAGAGCCCTCGAGGACAGCTCTCCCGTCATGGTCAACGGATCAACGGGCCCCACGGCAGAGCTGCACCAGGGGGACCCCTTCCAGCAGGACCTCTTCCAGGAGGACCAGCCTAAAGAACTAAAGGAGGAAGAACCAGCTGCTGTGTGCAATCAGCAGAAAGAACACTCAGATCAAAAGGAGAAAGAAGCAGTGAACGAACAAGAAGAGGATGAGGAGAAGGAGGAAGAGAGTCCAAAGACTCCAGAAGAGGAAAAGTTGAAACTTGACCCCTTGGATGACCTCTATAACAGTTTGGCCTCTACTGAGATGTACAATAACCTGTCGACCCTCATGAAGCCAACGGAGAACGCGGTGAGGGTAATGAATATATTTGCCTTCAGCCCATTCTCAGAATTAAATCTCTGTAAGTAACACTCTGTATCACTGTGTTTTCTCCTCATGTCTCCAGGAACACAGCAGCTCTACACCCGACGTCTCCTCAGAGGTCATAGATGATGCAGAGGAATCACCTAAAGAGAGCCCACCAAAGGTAAAGACCCTCATTTACTGAGGTATACTTGTATCGTTTAGCCAAGTGAATTCTCTGAAACTCCTCCACCACACACTTTTGCCTCTCAGAGGTTTTTAGGGATTAATCAATCAAGTGTTGAAGAAACACAGTGTCCAAGCACGTCAGCAGAGCTCTGTTGCTGTTCAGCAGGTCTCATCACCAGAGCCAGAGAGCAAACAGGAGCCAGCAGAGTCCCCAGAAAGCAACACATCCTCGTTACCACCTCAAGTCGGCCCTCGCTCCATGCCGCCTCAGACCAGCCCTCCCTCTCTGCCTGAGATGGACTTCTTCCATTCAGACCCCTTCACTGACCGTGAGTCCCCCAAAAACACCTAAAGTTTATCAACAGCTTTCAAATAAAACGACTTAACACTGCATTGTGCATTTTAAAGTGTTTTAGGCACCCTCAGAATGATGTAGTTAATTCATATCTATATCTATATCTATATCTATATGTGCACCATAGATTGCAGATTGTTATTTTTTACCCCACAGATGATCCATTCAAAGATGATCCGTTTGGAAAAGCAGATGTTGCAGGTAAGTTCAATCTGTTCGAAAGTGACAAGCAGCCAAACTAATCTCTTTCATGTTAAAAAAATATTTTAAAATGCAGCATAATCAGAGCATTATCAGAAAAGTAAACCTACATTTGAGTTACATGCTTCTCTCACATCAGATCCATTCGGAGGAGATCCGTTCAAAGGGTCGGACCCCTTTGCTGCAGACGCTTTCTTCCAGGCCTCTGGCGCCCCCTTCTCCTCAGACGACCCTTTCTCTGCCTCAGCCGACCCGTTTGGTACCACTGCCGGCGCGCCAGAACCTGACCTGTTTGCAGCCAAGCCAAATGACACAGCAGCTGCACCGGCAGCAGGTCCAGATCCCTTCACCTCCAAACCCACCAACCCAGCGGTAGCAGCCAAGGATCCATTCAGCTCCACAGGGAACAATATGGCCGACTCTGACCTGTTTGGAGGGAAAGTGAACGCCATCGGGGAGGCAGATCCATTTGGTTCTCAGGATGGAGGGACAGATCCCTTCAGCTGCTCTCCTGTCAGCCCTGATCTGGCCGTGGTGAGTAGGCGTGAGCTACAACCTAGTCACAAGCAGTTATTGGGCGTTTTTTATATATGCAATAAGATAATTTTATGTCAGTAATGAATGTGTTTGATGATGTTAAAGCAGGGTGTCTACAAGTCTTAAAATGTCTTAAACTAAGTTTTCTTAATATAAGGCCTTTAAAAAGTCTTTAATTGTCTTAAATTCAGAATCTATTGGTCTTAAATATTTTTGGCCATGTTACCGTGAAAATTTCTTCAATAACAGACCCAATGACACTTTACAATCAGTCAGTCCCTCCAGAAAATCGCGATCTTGCGATCACAATAATTAACGCGACCCGCGATTTTTCTGCATTTTCCAGCTTACCAGGAGTCATTGCCCATGAAACGTCATCAGATGCGTCATCAAATCGCACTAATGGCATTGCAGTATGGAGAAACGCTCTGCATTGACATAAGAATTGTCACTTTGTTTAAATGCATACAATATCTGTTGAATTGATTCAAATGTTATGTTTACAGAAGATGGAAGAAGACAGTCACCTTGTCTGCTTTGAGAGCTATAATATTCACTCAGGATTTTTTAAAAACATTATTGGAGTCCATGTTTTGAAACGAATTCACTAAAACTACAGAAGAGAACTGAAGCATTTGCAACTGTTTTTATAATATTCACTATGATTGTTATAGCAAGTCATTACATGACTTATTTTTTGAAGGCAGTAGTTTAAAAAATCACATTATTTTTCTCCTGACTTGCAATTTTTGTCATTAGCTGTAATTTCACGCAAAAAAAATCGCAATTTTTAAACAAACTTTCTGACAAAATTGGCCGAAAATGCAAGGGTCTTGGGCTGCTAATTCAAGGGTTTTTGCCGTGAGATCCTGGAGGGACCGGATAAGACAACAAGTAACACAAGGCACCAACTCCTTTTTTCACTTGCTCTCTTCTTTACCGTCTCCTTAGGATAGGCAGCGTCCATTAGCAAATTTTTGACTGACAGTTCCAGTGTCTGTTGGGGGCCATGGTGCTGGTGGACGGTGCAAACTTTCATCATGTCCTGAAACTGGATTTCATACGGTGTACCTCAGTTATATGTATTTCTTTTCCTGCTGTGCGCTGTGACCAAGAGACGTTGTGAAGAGAGCAAGTGAGAGGGAGTCGGTGATATTTGGTGTAATTTACTGTGTTGATTGCAGCCTTTCATGGCACATAGGCTACAAATGCTATTATAAAAAGAGCATACTAAACTAAGGTTGAGGGCAACTACACAAAGAAGTTTAACTTAGGCAATCTTGATATTTTTTAAAGTGCACCTGCAAAAGCCTAGGGGATGACGAATCACTTGCAATTTCTACTATAGCCATATGTCATCTTCCTGTTTTAGCAACAATCTTCTTTTATTTTTTTAAACTTTGAGCACAAAATTATTTGTAAAAAATATTTGGCGAACAGTGTGGCTTATCAAACTTGTCAGATTCTGACACAGAAAAATATGAAATATTATAAAAATGCCCAAATACACTGGAGGGAGGCTTTAAATTTGTCACCTCTGACCTAAAATTGACCACCATCTTTGTTTTCTCTTTTATGTATTTAACAGAATTACCGATTGCTATAAAAATGTATAAATATAAACATCTGAAACATACTGGGGATTTCCCCTCAGATACATTGGTAGATAAGTACATAATGGCAAATTTTCTGTTGTTTCTCTTCACCCTGAGCCCAACATTGACAGCCATTTTTGTGGAGTGTTGTCAGTGGTATTTGGCAAGTTTGACACCACACATTGGAGCAATATGAAATTCTCATCAGTTCACGAAGTAAGCCTGTCTGAGATTGTCCTCAGACTGAGATGACAATAATCAGCATAGGTTAATTATTAAACTACCATGTTGACATTTGGAAGACAAGGTGGCCGAGGACAAACAAAGACAGAAACTTTGTAAAGGAGGCTTTGTTTGCAATGTCCTTCAGCAGGACCTCCACTGGGTAATGATCGCTAACCTCCAGAGCCTATAAGGAAACCACAGAGTAAACAGTTTACCAACCAGCACACACATATTTTGCTGTTTTAGTTCAGTCTGTTACATTTACATATTCACACCAGCACACACATGCAGTCTCTTACCTGCTCCTCTGAGAGTCGGTACGCTGTTTGGAAGTTAAACGGGCTGGCTGAATTAGGCACGATTGCTCTGGCAAATGTTTCCCCGTTCACAACAATCCTGTTGTATCACACAGAATGGACAGACCAAGAGATACACACTTTACTTCTGTTTTCTCATTTTTCTCACTCAAAATATGAAGGCAAATGTTGGGACTGGCTTCACTCACAGAGCCCAGGGAAAGTAAGATAAACTTTTTTATTTTCTCTGCCATGCTGCCTGTTGACGCTGTGGTTTTGTGAACACCTAAAAGCCTGAAGGCCGACTTGTGGACCTAGTACACATTCGTTTGAGTTAAACTTCTGTGCGAGACACAGAAAGAGACACAAACTAACTGCCAAAGGGACAATGCTCCAGAGCAGTGGTTCCCAACTGGTGCAGCCATGGCCTCCAGATTTCTGAACTCCAAATTGCTCCCGGTGATGCTTCCATCAGTGTGTGAGTGTGTTAAAAAACTGAGTACCAGGCAAGTGTGTGAATGGGTGAATGTGAATCGTAGTGTTAAAAATCACTTTGAGTGGTCATATGACTAGAAAGGTGCTATACAAATGCAGGTCCAGTTGGGAACCACTCCTCTAGTGGGCGCAAATATATCACTCTTTGGTATTTCAATTAAATGGTCTTTGGACGGTGGGAGGAAGCTGGAGCACCCGCAGAAAACCCACGCTGACGTGGGGAGAACATGCAAATTCCACACAGAAGGGCGAAGAAACCCTTTTGCTGTGAGGCAACAGTGCTGCTATCCTGATTTTAATTAATTACATTTTCTCATACCAATATTTTATATGTTCTTTGACACATATGATGAGCATACATTTGTAATAAGATATGTTTTATGTATTTGTGCCTATTTCTGGCTGTTGTAAAAAAAAAAAAAAAATCCATTCAGAGCAACGGGCCCAGTGGGACCAGGCTTTAAAGAGTGTGAGTTCACCTGTCATAGGCGCAGGATGTGGATTCTCGCACAGTGGTGTCGGTCTTTTCTGGAATCAGCCAATAAAGGCTCTTCTCTGTAATCAGGCGCACGTTCTTCCTGTTCTTCTTAGCAAGGTAACAGCAGTCAGCGTTGAAGTCTCCAAGAAGCATCACATTCTGCACAAACATACATGTACACAACAACACTGATGGTAAGGCGACAAAATCTCTACAATTCCTACAGTTTCAGTTAACATTGACACTCAGCAACATGAGCTTTCACCTCAGTTTTCCACATCTTCTTCACATGTTGCAAAACGTCGTATAGTGCGTCGAGCTCTTTAGTGGTGTTGTCTGGAGTGGTGTGCTGAGGTATGAGGACGAACTCCTTTATAGCTGAATACACAGAGGGGAGTTAGAGGTAGGGAAGATGCAGGGAAAGGTGTTTAAATGCCTCAACATCATCATGCTTTTCATCATTTTAGAAGGGAACCTGAGTGTCAGGAAACTCACCTGTCTTGCGGGCTTTGAAGCGGACGACAAAAGGCTCTCTGGCGAAAGCATCGACATCTCCTGGTTTATTATCTGGGTACTGATACTGGCCAGTGACTGTCACTGTATCAGTCCTGCACACATTCAGACAAACACAGTATGACTTAAACATTACTGTTGTACTTAGGCTGTCTTGACAGTTTGGTGCTTAGTACGCAGGTTCACCTCACCTGTAAACGAACACATACTGCTCCTGGTATGAGGGAGACCTGCCCAGTCTCTCACTGGACACAGCATCATAGGTATGTTCAGTGTCATACCTAAATATTGAGGAGACACAGACAGAGAAGTGGAAACAACTGTTACTGCTGTTTCTGTGTCTCTCTGTGTGAGGACTGGTCATGAATGTCAGCTGTGTTGCGCTGTACTGATGTGACCATGCAGTCGCTCATGCTTACTGTGTTTGTGTATGCATGACGCATGTGATTAATCACCTGTTGAGGCGGTCAAGCAGTGCTGGCACTGCTTTTTCTTTAGCATCTCTCACTTCCTGAAGCAAACACACATCGCAGCGAGTGATGATCTGGAACACAGCAATGGAGATTTGCATTGTGACACACAGGAGGGACTGTTGGATTTTAGGTACAAGGATACTAGCTATGTTATTACTTGTAAATACCACGATACGGAGCTGGTAGTGCCACTGTCACTTTGTCCCAGTGGCCACTTGCGGTAATGCAACTAAAAAAATTCCCCAAAGCATTTTAAATATAGTGCGCTCTAATTTTTTGTCTGTTTTAAGAATCAGATAGAAACATTGTTTTTGTTTAGTATTTAATTTACTAACACTAAATGGACCTGTACTTGTATAGGGCCTTTATAGTCTTCTGACCACTTCAATCAATCAATCAAAATTTATTTATATAGCACTATTCATACAAAATTAGTGCAACAGAAAGTGCTTCACACAATAGAGCACTTTAAACACCACATATCACATTCACACATTCACACTGGTGGCCGAGGATACTTCCATGTGGACTGGAGGAGATCGAACCACCAATCATCTGATTAGTGGACCACCTGTTCTACCTCCAGAGACACAGCCGCCTAATATTACATGTTACGCTTCACACACCCAATATTTACTTCATAGTAACAGTGAAAAGGACTGAAAAAGGGCCTGCTTTATTTAGTCAAACTCTATAGAGGTGTAATGTTTTGTTCACACCATACACGAATAAAACTATTCGCACGAGTCAATGTAAAGAATTAGATGCCAATCCCTGTCAATGGAAGTGATAGACACAATGTGAATGACGCAAAATACACGCATTAAGCGGTGCGAAGTGCGAAGTGAGTAGCACGATTTCACATCATATGCTTATTTGCGAGAGTTGAAAAATCTGAATTTAAGCAACCAATTTCCATCGCAATAGCCAATCAGCATCGAGATCCTTCAGGGATGTATGATGCCATGGATTTACCAGCAAAAGTTCATTCACTGATTAAGCAATTTCACATGCATGTGATGCAAGTTCTTTGCACTTATGAAGTGATAGAACACAAAATATTCAAGCAAAACTTACACAAGTAATGAGACGTGACAATTCTCATCGCGTTTGGTGTGAACACAACAGGAGAGAAAATGACTCTACTTCTCAACTACTACTTCCTAATGTGTTTATGGTCTCACTCATTAGTTTCAAGCATACACTGTATGTATTAATGGCCATAGCTACCATCATGTCACCCATTGGTTTTTGGACTGCTAATTTGAAGCCTCAAGTTTGGCATTTCGATCGTTGCCATCTTGAATTTTTGGAGCCAGAAGTGACCATATTTGGAAAAAAGGTGGCACCTAGCAAGTGCTTACATTTGGCCCAATTCTTAATTAAACGTGTCGTAAAAATAGCATTTACATTGTTTGAAACAACCCAGAAAAAAAATTGACACAGGAAAAAGAAAAGGTAGAAACGGAGGAGGGGATTATGACATATATATCAGATGTACAATGGATACAGTATAATAGTGAATGCTAAGACCATCTCTATATGACCTGATAATTTTGTGGTGAAATGTTGAGTATGACACATCTGCATGAGTGTATGGGTAACGATATAGAAACGTGAGTATATAGGCAAGGTGTGCCTTTTTTTTTTTACGGTGCAGGTAGCAGTGCTTATCCTGCTGGCTCCACCTTCAAGTTTCACTGGAAAACATTGGAAGCAGGACTAAGTGTCCAGTTTTTCAACTCAAGGGGAGTTTGAGCTGCTGCCCTCAGGTCGCCATTTCAGAGCACATGTTCGGAGGACTAAAAGATTTCATACGTGTTTCATTCCAAGTGCTATAAACCTGCTCAATAGCAGCTAGCACCTTGTCTGTAGCTCTGCCCTGTCATGGCACTTACGCATTCTTGCATTTTTGTACTTGATATGAAATTTCCATTCCCTTGAACTAGTATGTTGTTTTTTATGTCATGATTTGTATTTATTGTTGTTGCTGTTGTTGACGATGTGAACTTGTTCCTGAGGGGACAATAAAGAAACCTAAAACCTGAGTCCAAAACGTCCTTTTTCCCTGGCGCCTTGACTATAAAGTGCACCAGTTAACTGTGAAATATGAAACACCAGACCGAAAGTGACTTGTTCTGCCTCTAGTAATACTACGCTTTCACAGGTAGGAAACCACATTTGTAAGGTGGAGCTAGGAACCTAAACTGATAATGGAAGGCAGTTTCAGGGAGTAAATTAAAATGTTTGTCCACTGATGTTCAAGCCAGAGGTAACATATCAGAGTATCCAGACCAAATCCATTTCTCTTTGTCTTACCTTGGCAAGAGAGTACATGACATTGGTCTTCTTGGACTTGGACTCCCCAAAGTGTTGAAGGTTGAAGGCACAGATTCTAAACTCTGAGGCCCCTTTAATTGAGGCCCCTTGAACATCACACACACCCACCAGGAAGGAAAGCAGGAGGAGGGAAAAGGACTTCATGGCACAGATCTGCAAGTTACAGTAACTCAGCCTTTTAAGAAAACAGGAAAGGGGCAATCAGATTTGATTAAACATCCACACATTGTGTGTGCAGATCTGCAGATACAGCAGTAACTGTAAGTACCATGTGAGCTGCACACACTACAAATCTGAACAAGAGGAAACAATCCATCAGACAGTAATACCTGTGGATAAAACAGGCCTGACCCTCAGACTCAGCAAACACATTTCATACACACTACATGACTTTCACATACACCATCTGTAGTTTCCTGACACACATACACACAAATATAATTAGCAATGTTGTGGTCTCTGATAATTGTCATAATGTGTATAATTATAGAAAATGGTATCTGAAAGTGCAGGTGTAACCATCACAGACCAGAGTCCACTGTGAGTGATAATGCTTCATGGTTAAGAAGCTGTATTAACTCTCACTTGGTTTGAATGAAGTCAGTGAGAATGAACAGGAAGTTACTGTCCTGTAATCATCATCCCACCGGGTTAATGGATAGACATGCTGTGGTTGGACTGCCAAGTTGGAGGTGAGGTATGAATGCTTTCTTTCACTATTTACTTTAAGTAAACTTGAATACATGACTTTCACTATTAATAATTATTAGTTTAATTTTAGAAAAAAGTACGTCTTCTACCATTGAAAATAGCCACCAACATTCCCAGTTAATGAAAGGGTGAAAAGTAGAGCAGGATCTCATTTACCTGGGGGCCCAAAATAACTAAATCCACCCCTGAAAAACACACCCATCATGGCTGCGCTCGGTCAGAGCGGATGAAGTCATTTCCAATAGGTATATTAGCTGCTTTGAGATAACCATTACAGATATAAGGTAGAGCACTGCTGTAATTAGAGGAGGTAATTTGCCTGTGGTTACATTATTAGTGTTATAAGTTTGTATGACAAAGAAAAACACAATAACCGCGGCTACTGGTGTTCAGAAGCATGTGAAACACTGGTGAAATACTCAGCAAGACATGCTTGACTGTGCAGAGCCCTGCAGCTCCACTCCTGCTGCTGTACAGAGCCACCGTTTGCTTGCTTATTAAAATTTATTAATACTGAATGTGTCACATGTCCAAGTTGTACCAAATTCAACACTACTGCCAAGTGTGAGGCGGATCAGAGGAGTGGTTCTTGAGCTATGTAAAGGACACACTTCTTAGTTAGATTGACGGAGCTATTACATAAAAAGTGAGGTTTGGGAGTGTAACATTTGGGTCAGGAGTTAAAAATTGTTTGTTTGTGTGAAAGACAAAAAAGTTTTACAAACCACAAGGCCTTCAATGGCTTACAATATAAAGCCAAACTGACAGCAAAGGCTTAGTGCCAGCACAGTGTCCAGCTCTCTTATGTTGTCTGTGGTGCCAACACACTGTTGTCTGAGGGATCAACACTATCTTCTGGGCCCAAACTTTTCTTAACTTTGCTTAACTTTGAACTAAGAAGTAAATATACCAGTAGGCTTCTTAATCAATGAATTAAAACTGGGATTATGTTGTGCATTATCTGTGCAAACTGTGTCAGTGACTCAACACTTCCAGTGAAGCTTCCTCTTTTGCTATGACTTCCCTTTAACTTCCCATGATGAGTTAGATCTGAAGGGCTACAGTTGGGTTAGCGAAAAGCTTTTATTTTGTGTTCAATTTGACATTACATCCACTAGATGTCAGTCTGGATGCCCCCAGTTTGGAGAAGTAGACTGGATTCCAACACGGACATGCTTATTTAACTCCTACGTGAACAGAAATGTAAAAACGAGTGGGTGTGTACATGCTAGCTGTTTAACACTAAGCTAACTGCTTCCTAGCTTTGCATATGGCTTAGCCTATAGCCCTACATGAGAGTGTTGTCAGTCCTCTCCTGTTCCCAAAATGTCAGACTATTTATATAACCCAGACAATAGTCATACTTACACTAAAATTGAAAATACAAACAAATATAACAGACACAAATGTGTTGACCTTTGACCAGTGTGTCAGTGGATACAGGCAGCTGTTCATATCTCCTAAAAATAGTATGCATTCATTTGATTCATGTGAAAGTTTCTTGCTTGTGGTCAACAAAATTGGCATCAGTTTTTTTTTTTTTTTCATTTTTAAGAATATAAATAATAGAAAAATTCGATGTCTGTTTATTTTTAACTGTAGTACCCATGTTTTATTAGTTTTCTAATCAGAAAAGCGCACTGACTGCTATCACTTGTCTTCTGTTAGCCCACCACACAGACACACAAAAAGCCTTTTGTCTCAATCAACCATTAAAATGCAAATTGCGACCTGTGGCAGGTCAAAGGGCAGAAGAGGCTAAATGTTGCTGCTCAGGGTTAGGGGGGAGACAAACATGATGTCATGGTAAACATGGGGTAATTAATTGTGATCAGCAGTGGAGTTTACAGCTGCACCAGAACACATGTGACAGGTTTATTTCACTTTACACAATGAATGTCTTTTTACAAAAGTGAAATTGTTACCTTTACATACCTGCCAGCACGTATTGTTCATGTAAAGTGGAGGACTCATGACTGCTACATACATGTTGACATGTGAGTTCTGTCAGCTGAGTGTACACATGTATTTACGAATGTGTATTCGTAAATACACATGTATTTATGAAAAGCATGTATTTACACATGTTTTTACGAAAAAAATACTTCTGTGCGTTATCCCATGCCAAACAGTGAACACAGTCACAGTGGGGCAAGTTTTGTTTGTAGTATTCTCTGTGTGTCTCTGTCTTCTACACACACACACACACACACACACACACATGAACATACAAACACATCAGGTTACGAGTCACCTTCCCCAGTGAGATTTTTATCCTTGACACAAAGAATAAAGCAACAGCAACTTACCCGCTTGTCAGTTCTGGAGTTGTTTGTCTCTCAATCCCTCCTTCTCTGGTGAAATTTGAAACTGGTCTGGCCACTGCACTTCCTGTGGGAGGGATCTGTGGTCCATAGAAAAACTGCAGGCTACAGTACACTGGGGAGAGAGTTTCCTCAGTTAATATGTCAAAAGTCCAGCTTTTACTTTACTTGTTTTGTCTCTCTTATTCAAATGTTTAAACCTTCAAGGCTGCACTCAGTGAGAGGCAGGCCATACACAGAAGACCACTGCTACAGATAACACTTCACCACTGAGTGAATGCGGAGTGAAGATAAAAAATAATTACATAAAACCAAAATCCCATCACCTGGTTTCAGTTCTCTCACCAGCAGTCTCACTTCAGTGTGAAAATAAGTTGCATGTTTCCTCTCATTGTCACTCATTAATACTTACATAATCACATGCACATGTTTAATTGGTATCAAAAGTAAGAAAAAAGGTGTGACATTCAATATGACATCTGGTGGAAAGCAGAAGTGGTGTCATTTTACACCTGGTTTGCACTTCTCTCCACCAACTGTGCAGCTTTGAAAAATGGGTGGGAAGAAAAAAAACAAGGGGAGGTTTAGTTGTTAGAGGGGAAACAGGGTGGGGTGACTCTAAATTTAGCCTCGTACTAATATGCTTCCTTTAATCGAGACGTGACTCATGATCAGATGTCATGTCCATGTCATGTGCTGAAATTTAGAATTTACCTGTTTTCCAATTTACGACTACACACGATGTTATTTTGTTTTTAATCTGCACTTCAGTCTTTTAATTACAAATGGCATGAATGCACACACAGCATGTCTAAGCATGTGTGGAGCAGCTGTGTTTGCACAGTGGTGGAAAGTAACTGAATACATTTACTCCAGTATTGTAAACATAGTTTTTAGGTAATTGTTCTTTAATTGTGTTTCTATTTCGTGCGGCTTTATACTTCTACTTCGCTACACCTCAGAAAGAAATATTGTAGTATTTAGTCAAGTCAATTAATCAGTGTAACCCATTTAAAATATAATCTCATCAGTTCTGTCACTTTGTGACACGGTGTTGTGTTGGTTCGCACTGTGGCCTCACAGGTTCCTGATTCAATCCCAGGGAGCCCTTCTGTGCGGAGTTTGCATGTTCCCCCCATGTCAGTGTGGGTTTTCTCGGGGTACTCGCACTTCATCCCACAGTCCAAAGACATGAAGGTTAGGAATAGGTTAA
>JAPZEB010000021.1:19865677-19877650 GCA_029783705.1 Chaetodon striatus
CACACACACTCACACACCGATGAAACAGCCATCAGGAGCAATATGGGGTTAAGTATCTTGCTCAGGGATGCTTCGACATGCGGACTGGAGGAACTGGGGCTCAAACTGCAGATATTCTGATTAGTGGACGACCTGCTTTACCTCCTGAGCCATAGCCACCCTGAAGGCTCGATTTTGAGGAGTTGTTCCCAACCAGGGGGGCGCCAAAGAGCCATGGGGGGGGTCGCAAAGCCCTCTTGATTTTGAGGGGTGCAATAATTTTAATGTGTTATGTGTCTAATTCTAAGTCATTTACTTGTCAAAAACAAATACATTCAAGGGTTATATTAAAAGCTTATACATTTATTTTAGTAGTGTAGAAAAGTTTTGAATTATGTATTGCGAGGATATGGGCATGTGTAACGTGTGTATGAAGGGGGCACCAAAGTCTACGATGGTAAAAATATGGGTCTCTCAAGAAAAAGGTTGGGAACCACTGATTTAGAGCACAAAGGAAGTCCGTCAACCAACAGGGAGAAGGTAGTGCTTTTATTTTTTCCGGTAGCTATCAGTAGCTATTCCTAGAGTATCCAGTATCGATTTTGTCCCCAGTAGAGGAAATGGTGGATGGAGAAACAACCGTGTTGAACAAAAGCATGTCCTGTGATGCTGGTAGTTGCTTGTCTCTGAGTAAAAAACAGAAACAGAAAGGTTGTCTTTGCAACCAACAATGATACCACTTGGAAATGCTAGAGGTGGGAAAACTGGCTGCTTCCATTTTAAACTGTAAATGTGCTTTAAAGTTACTTCATGACACCCTGAATAAAGCCTTCAGCAAATTGCAGACTCACGACTGCTGTGATTCCACCTCTGATCTACAGTAGCCACCCCCTGTTACGTTTTCCTGTTTTTACTGTACTGTAATGTATTTAATTGGGTGCGGACCTTCTGTTTCAGTCAAATGGTGCTGACCAGTTTGGCATCAACAATAAGAACCTGTTCCAGGAAGACAGCCAGTCTGCCGGCCCAGATGTGCCCCCAGCACTGCCCCCAAAAACGGGTACGCCAACTAGACCACCTCCTCCACCTCCAGGTCAGTACATGCAATGGAAAGGTGACTGCTGTCGAATTGTAGTGCTCTTATCAGCCAGTTTTGGATGTATTAACAGGATGTGATGATACTTGGTTTGTCTTTCTTCAGTGTGATTTATTTGTTCTGTGCGTCTGTACTGACCCTTGTGTCCACGTGTCTTTGCCCTCTCAGGTAAGAGATCGTCCATCTCCAGAACAGAGTCCTCTGACTCCTTCCAGCGACGAGGGCCCTTCCTCCAACAGTCCTCAGGAGAATTCTCCTCCTCTTCCCTGCCTGCCAAGGATCCTTTAGCCGACCCCTTCGCCCCCTCCTCCCCTCCTCGTCACAACGTACGGGAAGCTGACCGATTTGCCAGCTTTGACAAAGTGAGCACCTCCCTCTCGCCCTCTCCCTCACCTTCACATGACTCTCAGTAGTCACTGCCCTCTTCTCCTTTTTTTTCCTGCTAATAAATCACATTTAGTTGTTTAACTGCATCACAACCACCGAGCAAATCAGGCCAGCTTTATAAATCACTCCATCCACTGCCATTAAAATATCCCAAAGAAGCAAACTAACCAGCCCACGTAGCAGCGCAGGTTCCTCATGCTGCATTTGTTTATTTGATAACCTCGTTTTCTTGAGCTAAGCTAACACGAGCTATTAAATCTTCCATATTTGAGTTTATTTTTCTTGCATACTGTTTGCTGCTGGTGTATATTTTAGCTCTCTACTTTGAATGCAATACTTTTATTTTGCTATGTAAAGATTCTTTATACCTGTAATTATTTTTTGTTACTGATTTATATTGGGATTGCGCTTAATTTATGCCCTGCGATTGAAGTTGCACTGTCTTACTTAATGAAGAAATGTACAGAAATGTCATTATAGCAATTACAGAGACACTTATGAACTAACTCTGCAGCACATTTGTAGTAACACACACAAGTTTTGCTTCATATTAATTGATTACACAGATGTGTCTTCATCATACCAAGTCCCTCCTAATGGTTGGCAGTGAATGGAGAGATGAGAGGCTGCTTGTATTTTGCTTTTGTTAGCCATCCCAACTCAGCACACTGACATTACAGCCTGTGCATATTTCACTCTGAATGAGGAATATGTTTTTATTGCAAAATGTTTCATTTTTACACTGACATAGCATCTCAGGCAAATTTCAAAATGCGACTGGTGCTTATTCTGTGTCTGACCGGTGACTGGGCACAGAGGCGTAAAGGCATTACATCAGCTGACCTTTACTAACAAGATGCGAAGTAGCACTTGCATCATGTGTTGGATCACATCTGAGATTGTTTCAGACTATAAGCTTGAAGTTTCATGAAGCTGTTGTTCTACAAACTTAGGACAAATGTGTTGCAGCTAACATACTGAGACATACTGCATTTATTAATTTCTGCTCATATATTGGAGCCAGATGTAAATAATTATATATGTTTAACCAACAAGAATACTGAGCCCCTGAAGAGACATGGGTAAGAATAAAAAAAAAAAGGTGAAGGAGAATAAAAATAGAGGGGCAAAAAAAAGAGATAATTACTTCTGCATTTTCTTGATAAACTTTTGCATTCCCTCACAAACTTTTGTGTTCTTCTGAGAAAATTTTGAGTCTCCACGTGCACGTCCCGCAGCGGTGCAACATGTAAAGGGTTTGATGAAAGTAAATACAACCTAGATCAGCATGAATGGTGATTTTTAAACACTCTCTTAGCTTGTCACCTGAGCGGTCTCATGGCTCTGATACAGCTGTGTCGGTCAGTGTTAAAACTGATAGCGATAGCACAGCAAATAGAAGCGTCAGGAAATGTCTGTATGGTTGAAAGTGTTCAGACATGAACACACATCACAAATCTGCACCCAAAGACAGATGGAGTGTGACAGCAATAATTCAAGATAACACAGAAGTTTCTCAGTAAACGCAAAAGTATTTATCTTGTTTTTATCTGCTGTGTCCCTCTAGGGGCTCCTCTTTCCCCTCTCACTCAGTAAAATATGTGCAAATAATCACATGTCTAACATTTAAAAAATGAAAGTAACCAAAACAGGAAAGTTATTAATGGTGCATCTAAACATGGGCTGAACCCTTGTTGATATATTTAGAGTTATTGATAACAGTATTAAAATCCTCTGGGCTCTTCCCTTTGTAATGCTGCACAGAAATGTACTGTCACGCTGTGAATTTGGGATGGATAACTATTATTAGAGGTCAGCATTGATTCTGGTGCCTCTCCCATCACATGACTACACCCGCATGTCCCCGTTGAACCCCGACCTGCACGCACTAACTGTGTGTTTGGCTCTTATTCACTCATACCACTGTCTTCGTCATCCCTCCCCTCAGTTTGTATTATTTTATTTCCTTTACACATGCCGCTACCTATTTATTCATGCATCCATCTGTTCATCCATCCACCCTTTCGTTTATCAGTTCAGCCCTTGTCTGGTCAGCAGTGTGTTGTGGAGAAACAGATCGCCTGTATTCTCTTCCTCTCTGTGTCTTTACACCTCTGTCAAAAAAAAAAGTTGAATAAAGAGTTGAATCAAGGGCACCATCTCTGGCTTCTATGTGCATCCATGACACCACTATCTGCGTATGCCTGAGCTTTTCAAGGACTGTACCAGTGTTTTTGCATTTTGAGTTCATTTATTGCGAGTTGTGACTTAACTTTGACATGATGGCTGACATTTTCCAAGGCATGATTTAAATGTAAGATTATCTCCTTCCTTTCTAGCGGCCCACTTTTGTTTGTTGTCTGTATTTTCTGCATTGTTGTGCCTTTGAAGTATGAACTGATTTGTCAGTTTTGCACAATGATAACACAACTTTGACAATAATGAAGGTCGACATGAGACGTTATTAAAGGAAAATGTCAGTATTTTAAACCTGGCCTCTGTTTTCCCACGTATTTCTGTCTAAGTGACGAATGGAAACAACAATTTTTGAAATTGGTTCAGCTGCAGTGAAATTGAAAGTGGTTGTTTTTGCCACTGACAAGCTCAGATTATTGTTAGTGTCTGACAGCATTACAGAGAAGACCCTACTGAGAAAATGTTTTCCTTACCCTTGTGATTTTGTGATTTGTAATTTGATTTATTTATACGAACACTTAAAAATAAATAAATGAATAAAATAAAATAGAATATATTGTAGGAAAAAAACCTACGAAACAGAGACAAACCAGAAATCATGATTACAAAGAGAAATACAAATTAACATTTCATATCCGAAAAGGAGTAGGAAGAAGCAACATCTCAAACTATACTAATCCTTCACTAAGCAGACCAACCCGACCTGAGCCCGACAGACTTTATGATTTTTAAGTCTGAACCCGACCCGAGCCTGATGCAGCTTGTTACCTGACATAGTTATTGTCATGGACAATGTGTAAATGACCATCAAAAGGCTGCTGTTACGCACAGTCAAACACGCCGCTCGCACAGCAGGTCAGCATGGCAGGTACACACACTCAGTTGGAGCCGAGCCTGTGTTGCGTTCAAGTGTTGTCACGTAAATAAGAAATTCCAGCACTTGAATACGCCATAGCACAACACAGCAGCATGTCAAGTGGGCCGAACCCGAACAAAATTTTTGATTTATTAGCCAAACCCAGCCCAGCCCGACCCGTCAGGTTCGGGATGGGTATCCTTACTCTTAAGCAGACTATGGCATAAATCTTCTTCATACCTGAAAACCAATTTTACCCCGTGTATTAAAACAAATACGAAAATACGAATTGAGAATACTGATACCCTCGGTGTGCTTTTCATTCCCTCTGATCATTTCCGTACTTTGTGAAGATAGTCTTTGTAGCTGTTTTTAAACTGTCTGATATCTTTACTTTGTTTTATTTCTTCACCCAGTGCGTTTTATAAAATCACCCCACAAATTGATGTACATGTACTTTTCACCGCAAGTCTTGCCCAAGGAGAAGTCTCGCTGTGAAATCTTGTGATTGTAGAAATCAGCTAAATAGTCAGCCATGACACTGAAAATATTTCAGATAACACTAAGCTACACTTACTTAACTCCAACACATCAAACTCTTCCCAGCACTCCTGTCTCCAACTCTCACGAACATTTCCACAATTGTTTTCCCTGAAACAAGTCACCTCTCACGTGATTTCAGAACGAGACTTCTACATGAACAAGACTCGGTCACAATAACAAACAGACCAGGAAAGGTAAAGAAAAACGTTTAATTCCTCTAAAGGGTCTTTTCCGTAATTTTTTTCAGACACAATCCAAGCCTGTCAGTGGCAAAAACAGGCACTATTAGTAGACGTAAATTGATGGTGCACGATTGCCCGTAGGGATTATATTGCAGCCTTCTTTGCTGCTGTGCCTGCAGGTGTCTCTGTTAAAACAGGACAAATTTCAGATATGGTTGTTTCCACTTCACACTTACACACAAAAACATGGGAAAATAGGGTCAAGGTAGAAATATACAGCAGTTTCCCTTTAATGCTATCACAACTATAGCAAGTTTATGTCTGTACATGTTCACATTGATGTGTTGAGATACTGTAGTGACTACGTGGGAAGCAGGACAAATGCTTCCAATAATCTACCACTCTGGAAAATAGAATAATAAGTGGGCTAAAACATGCAAAAACACCAGTACGGTCCTTTTAAGTACTCTGTCAGAATCCCACCAATCACATCAGTGACTGAAAGTAAAGCCATGTGAAGGGTTTCTTTAAGTTCAGCAATGAAACGCACAGTTCCTCTTGCTAAGTACTTTATTGATGTCTGATTTCATCCGTATTTAAAAGCAGCAGTGGGATGTACCACCTACAAGTAATAAATGCATGTTCCCTACTAAATCCATTAGATGTTTCTTCAGTGTTCTCATCGTGCATGTTCTGCGCCACTTTACACCGAAATCATCAGCTCATAAAATACCTGCTGCTAGTGAACGTCGTCATCGCTGCCTACTTTCATTGCATGGGGGGAAACACAGTGGATGACCTGTGATGCTTCTGTCTGTCATGAGAGTAATGAACCTGTTGGCACAGTGCATGTCCGGTCTGTAATGATTAACTGTCTTAACCAGCGTTCTGTGTTTTAAAATTTCCGTCCGTCACTTTCTGTTGTCATGAACCTACAAATGTGACATTTGGTAACACCATTTATTCCTCGCTGGAGATCTCATCCTTCATGTTTATATCCCAGTTTAGTCCCCGATCACATTGTTCTACGACATGTTTAGTAACACATGTGAGGGGCAAACACTGTGACTTTGTTCATCAGTCAATCAATCACATTTTATTTGTGCAGCACCTGTCATACATGTCAGTGAAGTTTAAAGTGCTTTACAGATGACTGACAAGCAGACAACGAGGCAGGACAAGTGTAGACCATAAAAACTACATAAAAGACAAAAACAATTTAACAATAAAAATGATAAAAAGACAATATAAAGAAACAATAAAAAAACTAGAGATTTAAAAGTGGTAATAATAATAATAATAATAATAATAATAATAATAATAATAATAATAATATAGTTAAACAAAAAGTTGACAAAAAGTAGAAAAAAAGATTAAAAAAATACAAAATTAAATAAAGACAAATTAAATAAATAAAATAGATACAATATTGATAATAAAATTAGAGAAAATGTATTGATTTAATTTATTTAATTATTTAAATTCATAATTTCAGTAAATTATCGTAATCAAATAAATAATCTTAATCAAAAGCCTGGCTGAATAGGTATGTTTTAAGTTTACTTTTAAATAATTTGACATGTTGATTTGGGTAAATTGATTTAAATGGTTAGTTTGACTGTTTTTTGTTGGGTAAAGTTTTAGTAGGGGGACTGAAATGCAACATTTTGGATTTATTGACCACACAGCTCACTGACACAGATAAATGTTAATTAACAGAACAGTGTGATGGATTTAGGAGCATCGATTGGCACAAATGAAAAGTAATATTCAGAACTATGTTTTCATCACTTCATAATAACCTGAAAATAAAAATCGTTGTGATTTTGTTACCTTAGAGTGAGCCGTTTATTTCTACAGACAGAGCGGGTCCTCTCCCACAGAGGCCGTCTTGTTGTTATACAGCAGCTGAGATCGGACAAACCAAACACCTGCTTTAGACAGGGCCATTTGCGTTTTTTTGTTTCAAGTCGGCCACCTTGGTTCTCCAATACGCTTGGCACATAGTAGTAGTTTCAGTTCTCCAACCTGACCACTAGATGTCACTAAATCCTACACAGTGGACCTTTAATTATAAACAAGTGCTTTTAGTTACACGTGTGCTTCTCCTACAACAGAAAGTCAAAATATCCATGCCTTTCAGAGCATTTCAGCCAAAAATAAATTGGTTTAGAGCCTGAAAAGTTGGCTCCCAGCTGGAACTAAAGGACAGCAGGTCTTCTTTTAACCTGTAGTGGGAACCATGATGATATCAGTTGTTGTGTCATATTCCACAGGACAGAATGACAGAGAAATCATCATCCTCCAATTATTAATTGTCAGTCCCCTGCTTGTTTTTGGATACAAAACAAATATCTGTAATAGCAGAACAAAAATTGGCAGATAATCAAAGCGATCCACCATCTTGCTGCTGTTGTTTACCTCTGTTGTGCGTCGTGCAACTCCCCGTGTTGATGACGCATCCTTGATTACAATGGTTCTGATCAAACTGGTGTAAACGTGAGCTGGTTTGCTGGATGGTTTGGCACCAAAGTCCCAAGGGTCCTGAACAGAACCAGTTTAAAAACCAGAGCTAATTTGGTAGAAAAGGGGTATTTCAGGAGAGTTATGTGTCAGAGAGTTATCAAAGTATCGATCTGACTCCACCTTACCCTCATTAGAAACATGGTCAGGCTTAAGCCAGGAAGTGCTAAAAAAAAATCTACAACACGGGTTAAGGGCGTCTTTCTCTGTGACCTAGTTCACCACTGTAGAGCCCGAGTGGTATGTTGGCATTGCCAGTATCATACTGTAAGTCAGTTGTGGGTGTCACAGTGTCACCATGTAAACTGAAACATCTCTGGTTTGCTTCCAGCTGGGGACCTTGATTGCATGTCCATCCCGTCTCTTTCTTTCCTCTCAAATTCCTAAACTTCCTGACAAAAAGGCTTCAAAAAAATTCTTAAAAGATTCTTAAAAACGAGTTTAAGTTGGCAACTTACAGTATACAGTTGTTTGTCCTGGGGTTGGCACAACAACAACTGATAATAACCTGCCTCTAATGGCCGATACCGATAAGATAACCAATAATTTCACATTCTTCTGTGTTTGAAATAAGTTCATAGCCTGTAGTTAATGCACCCCTGAGGGTGAGAGAGGTTAAGATGTAGTTAGCAAAGATGAATGATTTAATATTCCATAGCTCTGACTGAACCAAATCTAAGTGACATCTCTAAAGTCTTCACCCAGCCACTGAGCCGTCAAACTAAGCCTACTCTCAGGACTAACATCAGAAGTCCATACGTCCGTCGTATAAGTCGCAGGGGCTTGGGAGAGTTTATTGGGGCTCTGAATGGGCCATTAGTTAGCGAAATTCTTGGTCTTCTACCACAGAAAAAGACAAGTGCCATAATTTCTGTGTTTTATCTGCTTTAGCCTTTGAGCTGTCTCCCGTAAACTCTCTGAAGTTTTCAAATGCCTGTTGAAAAGGCACTACTGCACCTTTTGTGCCACACTGGCTGCTGCCGCCTCCTATTACGTCATTACACCTTTGTTGCCATGGCAACTTTGTAGGTGACCTATGATATTTGTTGCGTTAAAACTCGTGGACCTTTTCCCTCCTCTAGGAATCCTTGCTGACCATATATTTCAATTTGCAATCGTGGTGTCTGTGATAAACTGTGATAAACGTCCACTCCGGCAATAAGAGATGCTGCACTTGTTCAGTCAATGAAAGCAATTTGGCTTTGTATAATCACTGTTATTTATTCTATTTAATTTCAATATTGGAATAATACATAATAATAACAGGAATGATATATATCGTGTGTCCCTAGTTTGTCCATCACAGGTCTCTGATGAGTTCAATAATGATAATAATAATGACTGCATTTAAAGGATTCTTAGTGAAAATGTGTGTCTGTTATTGGTGTAGTCAGAAACACTAATAATATTGACCGATATGTTGTTATCTGATATATTGATATTGGCCTCAAGTTGGGCTTTATACCTTTGTACCATTGGAAAAAAATCTCCAAGATATTATTCTTATGATCATGATTACATTACATTACGTACGACAACTTCTTTCATTGTGCAGTCCTGTGTTGTGTAATGACATCACTCAATCATTGTATTCTTGATGGATGTTACAGGGCAGCAGCTCCTTTGTGAAGCTCATTCATGTTAGTGATAATAACAGAGGTGTGGACTTGAGTCACATGAGTTAGACTCAGGTCAGGCTCAAGTCACAAATTGATGACTTTAAACTCGACTTGACAAAATCATAAAATACTTGCAACTTTGCTTGAATTTTAACATCAATAACTCGTGACTTTTTTGGCATCTTACCCCAAGCCCAAAGATTATAAATGTTATAGAAAAGTGTGCCACAAAACGATACATCAGCTAACATTAACTCTTTTCATTCCCAGCAAGTCAGCACCTAGTTCCTCAGATCCACTTTGTTGGAATCAATCCGACAGCGTCCAGTCAAGTTGTAGGAGACAACGCTACTAAGCTGGAAACAGATATACCAAAAGATGATTTTGTTGTGTACAAAAACTATGGGGTGGTCAACAAATAAGTAATTGTAGTATACAAAACATGTGGGTAGATAATTACTGACAGAGACAAGAGTTATGTTAACAAGTAAGTACAAATTTCAGAGGAACATTCATGATTTTTGTAAAGTTAATATGTTATTACTCTTAAAATGGGATTATATTTGGTGATCAGTGCATTATGGCTTGTTTAGGACTCAATACTCAAAGTTTAGGACGTAGGACTGGACTTGAGTCTTGTCAGTCTTAACTTTGGTCTTGATTCAGCACTTGCCTGTCTTGACTTAGGACTTTCGTGCAATGACTTGAGACCCTGTGACTTGGAGAACAATGACCTTGTCCCACCTCTGGGTGATAGCATGCATCATGTTGTAGCTGTTCCTGTTATCTGTTACCAGCAGGCTGTAAAAATAAGTTTATCTTTGAGATTCTGTTAACTGTGTGTTTGTCTGTTTGTGTCTCCTTTCTCCCCATATTTCTTTGCATTTGTGTTTCCTTTTCTTCCCCTGTGTGTGTGTGTGTGTGTGTGATGTGTGTGTGTGTGTGTGTGTGTGTGTGTGTGTTGTGTTCACGGAGCAGTATCCAACAGAGGAAGACATGATAGAGTGGGCAAAGCGCGAGAGCGAGCGAGAGGAAAAGGAGCGACTTGCCAGGCTCACCCAGCAGGAACAAGAGGACCTGGAGCTGGCCATCGCACTCAGCAAGTCTGAACTCTCTTGAGGAGCTCGTCTCCCCCTCCTCCTCCTCCTCCTCCTCCCCCTCCTCCCCCCTCCTCCTCCACTGACCTGGCGCGGCACGGCACAGCACAGCCGGGCCCAGCCCAGAAAGCACCAAAGCAAAGTGGGGACTGTATAGGACTGATTCAGCAGCACCTGCTGACCCCATGAAGAGACTTTCTCAGAACAAACCCACCTCTGAATCTTTCTTCTCCCCAGACTGTGTTCACCGTTCACTGGCATTGCAGTATTGTGTTTTTTTTTCCCATCCTGTTGGTCTTGTTTTTGGAGGAGAGGACCAAGATGGAGTGTATGTTCTGAAGAATGGATTGTTGAAAATGAAATGCGGTGAATGTGGATGTAGAGATTGCTCCGCTGACTTCAACACCAGGCTACAAGCGCCACATTAACTCTCCAGAATGTAATTTATTTAATGCACTCAAAACTAGATCAAAATGGCCTTTGTCAAAAGTCCTGTCTTTATCCACTAACGCTATACTTTATTAATACTCGGCTCACTCTAGCCTCTAAACTTACGTTGAGAATTTCATGAGATTTCTTTAATTAGAAATAGTTTTGCCAATTTTGTAGCACCCTCCAAAAAATCCCCTAATTTCCTTTCAAGTCTTGGATAATACTCTGAAACTAAATCTTGAACTGTGTGTTTTGAGATAGTAAACTGGGGAAAGTTTTTTGAGGCACAGTAACAAAATTTAACAGTACAGTCTTTTTGAAATGGAGTGACCATGTACTTTTCTAGTCCCGCAGAAAGCCTATGAGATTTTTTTTTTGTATAAGTATTTGTTTAAGACATGGTGACAAAATTCAACATTTCTACTTGTTTAACTGGAAGTTACCAGTCCTCCGATATGTGAAACGCATGTGCAAATTTATACTAAATTTCCAAATCACAGCTTCCACATTCAGCTTCTAGATACTTTAATTTCTTTACCATGTTTGTAATGCATTACTTTGTCCTGCATCTGTTCTGTCAAAGTTTATTTTTTGGGAGATATGGAATGAAACTACAACTATTTCATGCCATGATGACCTATAATTAGCATTACACTTAAGGGCACACTACAAGTGGATTGCACAAGACAAGAACTGCCTTTTTGACAAACATTTGATAGAGTCAGACACCAAATACTTTATATTCTTTTAACTAGTATGAAACTCTCAGTCCTGGGTGTTTTATTTTTAATGTTTTGCTGAAATTCAATGTTGAATTAGGACGTAAACGTACAAACACAAGTGTAAAAAATAGAAACTGGGTTGTCATAGATGAATGTATGTGTGGAAACAACTGATTTATACCCACTTTACCTACACTAATGACTCATGAGATACATGAATAATGTTGAAGGGACACCCCAAAATCACACATTTTTCCTCTCACCTGTAGTGCTGTTTATCAGTCTAGATTGTTTTGCTGTGAGTTGCACACTGTTGGAGTTATCAGCTGTAGAGATGTCTG
>JAPZEB010000021.1:19904766-19924905 GCA_029783705.1 Chaetodon striatus
CATTTTCCCCACAAATACAACATGCTAACGTTATTAGCACAAGCCTATGGCATTTTACATTGTATAAATGAGCCTAGTGGCTAGTGAACTTTTCCTCTACTCAGTGGCAGTCTGCCACAGTAACACCTGGCGCCACATTATGACTTTCTGTTTTTGGAGCTGGACTGTTTTTTATAACGTTTTAAGTTGTGTCCATGTAGTGACGATCACCTCCCTCAATAAATACATCACCATTTCTGTGTGATCTAACTCCAAAGCTTATTTTCTCTTAAGTTTAATAAGCAAAATTTTACATTTCATAACACTTTAATATTTTCCTCTGATGTCCGTGGTGGCGCTTTTTCTTTCAGGCTGAAATGAAATAGAGATTTAAACCCTGTATATTTACATCTGTAGAGTTCTGTTGACTCCTGTTAAACTTAGTTTGTTGCTTCAAGTTCATCTGGTTTTATGTGAACAGGATAATTGACATGATATATAATGCAAGGAACTGTAAGTGAATCTCTTGTGTTGCCTTTTTAAACAGGAACTTGGGGAAGCACAGAGAGTCCTGGAGAAGATCAAATCATTTGAGGAGAGGACGTTTCAGTGTCTGGTTTACTACGCTGTCGGGAGAGTGTATCTCAAAGAAAACAGGTACGGTGGCGTCTGCTCTTTGTGTCCTGTTTCTGTGTCATCGATTCACACCTTCTGCTGTTTCAAACATACGCGTCTCCTCTTCATCTTCTTCTTCCTCTTCGGACAGGTTTGCAGTAGCTCTGGAGCAGTTTTCAGATTCTCTGCAGACGGTCAAGAATCAAATAACTCCAGGTAAACTCACCTGGCCTTTAACAAAAGAGGTTGTCAAAGAAACACAGCCAGACTATTTCAAGGTAAGCTGCCATTGTAGGTTTGTGTTGTTATTGGTTCTTAAATTAAGTTGCATGTGAGTGCCTTTAAAAACTATTTACTATTTGTTTTAACAATGATTAACAAACTTAAAGATGAAGTCAAAACAAAAATCTTCGAATTCAGCTAAATTTCAAATATTGTTTTCACCCCATTACTGTTAAGTGTTCAATGTCCTGATTTATGTTGTTTGTACAATAAAATGCAGTTGTTGACTATACTAAGTTTTTAACTTGTATTTTCTTTCTTTCTTTCTTTTTTATTTTTCAAAGGAAATTTTGGAGAGTGCTATAGAGTTGTGCAGATTTCCTCCTATTCCTGATGCTATTTGTCGACTAGAGAAGTGCCTCGGCCCTTTGAAAGCTGAAATCTACTTCACAGACCCAGATTTTAAGGTAAATGGCAGCTGTGAAACAACCACAGGTTACTCAGGTCCTGTTTATACGACAACCATTTCAACTGAGAACGGTAAACTTAAGTTGCGTTTTGGCTCAACGTTTACACGACAGCGGTGTTTTGGGTGCCTGAAAACGCAGCGTTTTGAAAACAGGTTCCAGAGTGCAATTTTTTGGAAACAGCACCGTCTCCGTTGTCATGTAAACTCATAATATGCAGTTCCTCTGAGAACAGAGACTTTATGTTATCAACACTTTGTCATCTGCACGCAGAACTTTTTCAAAATAAAAAAAAGAAACTATTCCGTTTTCAGCAGATTGTTTTTGTGCAACCATGATCTTAGTAAAGGAATGAAACTATCCATACATATTAACAGTGTATATGTGTCTTTTACGCAGGGCTTCATTCAGATTTGCTGCTGTCAGAAGTGTGTTGTTGAATACCACATTGCCTGTTGGAAGACCCTCAAGACGTCGTGCTTCTCTGAAAAGAATGAAAAGGTACATTTTCCATGTATTTTATCACGATCATGAAGTCAAACGCGACAGCTGTGGCTGTTTCCGCCTTCTTCCAGCCTAAGATAACATTTTTGTGTTGCAGGATTTCCTTCGTGAGTCATGTCTGACTCCAGACTGCATCGGCCAGATCTGTGTCATTAAAATCTTTGGTCCGACAGGCCTGGTGAAGTGTAAGGTGAGATGACTTGATGATGATGAAGTTTGGTCACAGTGCTGATGAATCACAGGATCAGTGTTGACCTGAGCTCTTTCTCTCCTCAGTTTGAAGCTGACATCACCAAACAACGAACTCCAAAGAAACCCAAAATGAATCAGACATGTACGAGGTGAGTTGAGAACAGACCACGCTGCTGACGGAGTGTAAATGATGAACAGGTTGTTATAGCTGGGACAGAAAAACGTTTTTTGACTAATGAGTGGCTGCTAGATGTTGTCATCTAAAGGCTTACGGTATTTTTGGGTTTTGGATTATTGCAGAAGATAAGCTCTGTGGCAAACACACGTTTATGATACTTACACGTTTTGTTGAGCAAGATGATCTTCACAAATTTACACCACCGTAGGCATCATGATTATTGAAGCCTTAATACAATAGCCAGAGGTAAAAAGCCAACGTTAGGCTCTAAACGAACTACACTACTTAACGTCGCCACCATGACAAGACCATAAAGCCGTGTTTGGAGTGATTGCGCTCTGTAGTCTCATTTAGCCACTTGTTAGCAACTGCCTTTTTTGAAATCAAGAGAAGCTTCAGAGTTCAAGAGTTGGACATTTACTGAGGTATTTTATGTCGTAGAACAAAACGTAAAAGTCTCCTAAGCTTGTGTCAACCACAGCCCTAATTTCAGGTGTCTCACCAAAAACACACTGACTTCAAGACAAGGGAACCGGGAGTGCTAACATGCTAACTCATTTCCAGGCTTTAGGACTGATTTCTGACACACTCTGTTGACACTGCTGTGGCGAAGCCAGGTTCGAGGAACTTGTGAAGTGGTCATAGCATCACTTAATTAACCACCTTTCTCTCCTTTATTCACTTAAAGTCTGAAGAAGTTAAAATCGAAGGAGGAGCACAAGCTCAAGAGGAAGCAGCATAAACAGTCGTTTCAAGAAAAGCAGGTTATCAACGATGAGATTCTGCAGCACAAAGAAGACTCAGCAACACAGAGTCAACAGAAAGGTACAGACCCTAGCATCGTCAGCATGTCCGAAATATGTCAGTTAATTTTTCTGAATATCACGACTTAGTCTGATTTGCCTATTTTATTTCCTGGACACCGTCAGGCTGCAGTTAGCTTCAGCTGAGCTACTTCGAGCTGCGTGTTTACTTTATTTTAAGCGTGGATCAGTCACGTTTTGTTCCCACTGTGTTCTCAGCCTGGTTGCTGTACAGGGATCGAGTTCTTCTGCAGATCAGCCAGAACATGGAGCTGCTCAGAGAGGAGAAGGGCCTCCATGTGTCGGCCCTGATCGGCAGTCTGAAGCCCTGGCTGGAGCTGGACTCATCGAGGGGGAACCAGGTAGCCGTGAGGATACTGAACTGGCAGCAGGAGCCGCTGGAGACTCTGAGTCAGGCTGTTGAGCTGCTACTGGAGAGGAAGAACCGTGTTTGGGCTCGTGTTCTGATCCAAGTACTCAGTAGCTGTCTGGATATAAATCCTAAACTCAACAACTGGGCGTGTCAGCTCAACAATGCAGGTCAGTATCTATCATGTCACTTTTTAATATATGAGCACTCAGAGTTCAGGTCATTAAAGGACGTGGGACACAAGACATGGAAGAAAAAATGACCTGCTGCTTTCCTCAGGTCTGAATGCTGCCAGGTCCTTCATCGAGCGTTACGGGGAACACTTGGAGCAGATGGATCTGGATTTTCTGCTCAACTTTGGCCCGTTGCAGGACGTCATTATAGAGAAACTCGGCACTAGGCCGGAGCTTTTTTCAAGCATTGGCTTGTCTGTGACTGAATACCTAAAACAAGCCTCACCACATGACACGAGACTCTTTATCTGGACTCTGGAGGAGCATAGGGACGACTATGTCTCCTGCCACCCTATACTGGATGAGTATTTTGATATGATGGGTACGTACATTTAACTTGACTAACATTTGATGTGAAGGAGTTTCTTTGTCGCCCGTGATTGATTTCTGATTCTTTATTTTGCAGATGGGAATTGTTCAGTCTTAAAAAAGTCTGATGAAAATGAAAATGTAAGTTGTCAGGAACTTCAGAGCATTTTGTTGTTTGTTTGTTTTTAACCTACGATTTAAGTTGCTAGCTACGCAAGGTAAACTTTTAAGGACCAGCTGTAAATTTTGGGAAATACACTTATTAGCTTTCTTGCCAAAAGTTAGATCAGGTGATCAATGTCAATGTCAATGTCAGCTTTAGATAGAAAAGAGCACATTACAGGAAATAAAGAAACAGTCAGAGAGCAGCAGCATCACATAAAGGCGGACACATTACTTGGGAAATCACTGTATAGAGACACATTCACACTGGCACTATTTGGTCCGCTTTAAACGAACCCTGGTCCGCTTCCACGGGTAGGTTGGTTCATTTGGAGTGGTGTGAACGCTCATTTGAACTCTGGTGCGGATCAAACAAGCGAAACCTGGTCCATTTGAAAACTGGGGGTCTCGGTTCATTTGCAAGTGAACCCTGGTGCAGTTCACTTACACTGGGAAATGTAAACAGACTATCCAGCGAACCAAAGACAGGAAGTGACGTAGAGCGCAGTGCATACGTGTGATTTACGGACATATATGTGATCTGAAAACTTTTAAATCCTTGCAATACCTCGCTCGGCGTCTGTTTAACCACAGCAGCACGTCGTAGTCTTGCTCTCTGCCGTCTTTTTCAGTACCGCTGCTTTCGTCTCATGTACAGACTAACATGCTGGATAGGGAATGGATGGGGATGGATTTCCGTTTTCAGTCCTGGCCAATCGATGAGTGGGGTTTTCTTCTTCCTCATGCTTTTTTTCTTCCTGGTCAGCGGTCGTTTCCGGTAATACTGCCCCCAAATGAGCAGCTGTTGTAACTGCGTGACGTTGTCCAGGCGGTTTGGTCCGCTTTAAAAAGTGCAGTGTGAAAGTTAACCAAACCGAATGCACCCTAAGTGTAAGGGTAACCTTGTTCCCACAGAACCAGGGTTATGAGGTATAACAGTTGTTTCACTGAGATGTCACCTTGCAACAAAGGGTGGTTGTGGTTTGAGAACAACGCTCAGTGGCTGTAAGTCTATCATCGAGCTTTTGTGCTCTTCTACCTTCCTCTGCTAAAGATCTTGTGTCTTTTTGGTCTTCCTGCAGAGGGTGCAAACGTTAGACTTTGTCTCCATAAGCCTGTTGTGCTCTTTAGAGGGCAAAGATTGTGTGAAATGAAAAACCTAATAAACTATAAGTAAAGGTGGAGCACTCTAACCTTGTTATACTATGAATATGTAGTTTGTAATAACCACATAAACTTCATGACCCAAAATAGTTAAGTGCTGAAAAGATTTTAATGTAGTTAACCGCCTTCCAACTACTGCCAACTGTTGTTAAACTAGTAATTGAATTGCATTTAGTTAACTACTCCCCAACACTGACCATAGGCATTTGTAGATCCTACATAGAACTGGGGTTACACGAATAACTTTTGTTTGAGTCAGATCTTTTAAGATAGCTGAGGTTTGTCACTGAAAAAAAAATGTTTTTATATTCACTTCTGTCAATGACAAGTATCTGATTTTGTACAATGTGTGTGTTGTTTAGGAGATGATGTACATCTGGAACGGCTATACAGTCATCGGCAAGCACAAAGACCTGACTGAGGGCATGCTGAAAACACTGAATGAGGCACAAGCTAAACTTGAGAGCTGCCCAAGTATGCAAAATTATTCACCAGAGCTAAGAGGATGATTCAAATGGATTAAATTTCTCATTCAATTTTCTTTTGATATTAATATGCTTAGCTGGGTTGCATTTTTTATATGCTATCTTGTTGCTACGTTATTGTGAGCATCTCAGAGAGTAAAATAATCTGTAGATAAAAGCCTTTTGAACGTTTGTCCAGAATGACTGTACCTTTTTTGTAATCTGTTCCTAACTGTCCTGTTGTGTGTTTTTCAGGGTCTGAGTTCACCACAGACGATCAGTGTCTCCTGAGTCTCTTGAAGGGACTGTGTCTCAAACACCTGGGGCACCAAGAGGAGGCCGAACACTACTTTACCCTCGTCCTCTGCAAGTAAGCCTCTCACAGTACAGTGCATGTACAGTTTAAGAAACCTCGACAAAAGCAGACAAACAGACGCTCTAGTTTCTTGCTGTGTGCCCTCACCAATTAGCCTGATCATATTCATTTTGCATCCTCTGGTGAATAAAGGCAGTTCTGTTTTGAGAAACAAACAGCACAACAGTTGAAGGGAGTCTTCTTTCATACTGACTTCATCGTCACACACACTGTAACCAATGTGTTTTGACATTATCTGCAGCGAGTCTCAGATCAAGTACGACCACTACCTGGTTCCCAATGCCCTGCTGGAGCACGGCCTGCTGTGTCTGGAGCAAGGCAGAAAAGCTGAAGCTGTCAGACTCCTGGAAACAGCAAAGTAAGTCTGTCCAGCACAACATTTTTAAATCATATGTGCTCAGAAATACAGAGAAGCTTTTAAAATCAAAGGTTTTTATGTAATGTTTTACTATGCCTTATACTCACAAGTCATTACTTTGGACATTGTTTTTAGAATTAAGTTTGCCACACCCATTCATCTTTGTGGTTTTCAATGAATAAATTATTTTACAATGAGTTGGAATAAACAACATGGTTTGCTTTGGCTTGGCTGATTGTGATTTATGGGTTTATTACAATGCCTATGTGTGAAATAAGATTGTAGATTGAGATTTACCCCTGATGTGATTGTAAATGACTCTGTTTGCTCTGTTTCAGGCAAAATTACAAAAACTACTCGATGGAATCACGGACACACTTCCGTATTCAGGCTGCTCTGCACAAGGCCAAGGGCGCAGCGGAGAACGGCATCCATGTTCCCTCCAGCCCATAACAGACAGAGGAGGGCACACTAGAGCAGAGACAGCTTTCTGTTTCCGTAGTCCCACAATGCAACACTCAGCCCAGCCCAGCCCCGCCTATTCAGGCGGGTGATTTGTTTTTTGTTTTTTTTCCTCCATCAAAAGGGTAGGGCAAGATGGATGCTTGTTTCTCTCATGTGTGCTGCCTTTTTGGGTGACTGCAGCTCTACGTGGCCCTGACTGGCTAAGGCAGGTTTGCTACGCCCACTTTCAGAGAAATGTTATGATGAACTCCACTTACTTGTGTAATTTGAAATAGACAAGTTGAGAAATGTGCCTATATTTATAAAGCATTGCTCCCAGCAGGCTTGTTTGTCCAGCACTGTAGCTACCTATAAGGGGCGCACTAGGGTAGGAAACAAGGTGACATTTACGTAGTAGGTTATATACTGCAGATTGCTCCACTGCTACCCCAGAATAAAAAAAAGTGCCCAGTTCAGGTGGTCAGGTTGGACCCGATGGAGCCAGAGCATCAAACAACCTGGCATAAATTACCACCTCTAACTCCTCCTGGCCAGCAGCACAATTCGACCTGGTTGCTACAAACCTCCTAATATAATGTAAATTAAAGATCACTATATTATTGTAGATGGGAGACGATACATAATTATTTGTTAGCAGTTTGACATCAGGTACATATCATATCATGCAACTCACCAGATAGTTCACGAGGACTATGAGACTATTTTGTACTGTGTCATTTGGTACATTTTGGTTGTCAGGTTTCACCTATATTTGGATTTCTGATCATAACTAATATGGCCTATATGTTGGATTCATTTTCACACTACATAAGTTTGGTTCATTGTGTTTCTCAGAGTGAGTAAATGTTTTAGTGTTTTTATTTTCCTATTTTCCTTGAAACCAATTGAAACATTGAGAGACACATCTACTCATGTGGAATACTTTCTTTCAGTCTTCTTCTAAAGAAATATTTAAATCCGCAACCCACTTGTATTTACAGTGACATGTATCGGCTTTCGCACAGAGCTTTGTAAATCAGCCAGCCATGCAAACTCTCCAGAGTCAAAGAATCAGAGTGGCAGTGAGAGTTGGTCTTTACATTTATATACTGTAAATGGCACCTTTTACACAAATTGTCCCGTTTTAAGAGGACAGATGAATGTGTCTTTTAGAAAGGCAGACTCCCTCCTTTTCTCCTCCTGGCGTATGGGACAGGCTCCAACAGTACTTGAGCTTGAACAAACAGGCCATTCACGCTGAGCAGCGAAGGACTGTGTGCTTGTCCGCCTGCTGCATCTTTAGTGAGTGAGGAAGCTCTGAACGGGAACCACCACAGTCTTCCTGCTTTGTGAACGTCCTCCGCTGCTCCTGTATCAGCCATGCTTGACTACAACCAACTATACAAGGACAGGAACATCATAACCTCGCTCCTGTGTCAAATAATAATCTGTATATGAACAAACACTTGTAATGATTGATGATAAGACAGAAAGGGGTCAGCTCTAATTGTGTTGTTGGTGAGGTTATTTGAAGGGCTGTGTCTCAGCAGCAGACTGTCCAAAAACTTTAGACTCAGATGGTGTCTCAAGTGTTGGAATTAGAGCACTGCTGATTTATTCATGATTAGAGTACGGTTTGGGATTCAAGACGACGACTAGGAGTCAGTTTCTTTTTATTTTATTTTTTCATGGTGAAGGAAATGTACTTTTAATATTGTTTTAAAAGCTCTGGAATATTTCAATAACAATATATATTTAATTTTCTGATCATTAATTAAGCTTCTTTTTCTTTTTTTTTTTCTCCTCTTTGGTTTTGCAGATATAGTTGAAAGAAACTCTAACCAAATTTAGTGGCATTGTGATGTTTACAATCAGCATATTTTACCGGGCACAGCTACTCCTGAGCAGAATGACATTCCTGTACATAATGAATGTTTCTATTGTAATTTAAGATGAAATGATGAAAAGCAACTAAAAAAAAAAACACATCGCATTTTGTAGTCCTTCTTGTCATTTGTGCACCACAAACAGAAGCATGAAACACAGTGTGTACAGTACAAAGTGGTATTATTTACAGAACAAAGAGGCTCTGCATGCTCGCATATCTTTGCACTCGTTGTTCTCATGCGTGTGACCTAATCCTCTGGATACAGTAAAGTCTCATCTTGCTGATATGGAAGTCAAAGGCAGACAGGGGTAAGCACACAATAGGGTGCTGAGGCAGTAACAGTACTAATCATAATGGAAATGAAACAAAGAGGATTTAAAATGACTCATAAGAAACACGTAGAGTGGTGTAATATTTTGAGGCCATTACTGATAACGGCAAACTGCCCTGAATTTGCAACTACAAAGACTCATTTATCGATTTCAGCTCTGTTTATGTTTTTAGCAATGGGCAATGTGATCACCACTCTGATTGGCTGACAACAAGAACTTCCTGAATGTAATAGAAGCTGATTGGTGTATTGTCCGAGGGGGCGGGGCTTCGTGTTGCTACATCGCCACCTTTTGTCGTTGTTCGGCAGCTGCAAACTGGAAAGTCCCTGACAGCCAGGGAGGCTTCAGACAGGAAAACTGCGGCCAGGTTTGTCGTTTTAAATGAGGGATACTCACATTTTCTTCGCTTCTCTACCTCGGCGGATATTAAATTCTGTGAGGTTGTTTCAGTCGTGATTTTGTTTTGTTTTTTTGGCTAACCGAGTAGATGCTTCCTCGCGAGTGCTAGCTCTTTGTGCAAGCTAGTTCTTTGTGTGGCTAGCTGCTAGCCGAGGGATGTTTTGTTGTTGTTGAACTGAGCAGCCCTCCCGTCGTCTGGGAGAGGAGATTCATCAGCTGTGCATGGAGAAACGCCTTCTCGACGTCTTCTCGTCTGCTGCTGACATTTTATGTGCAAGTGGCCCGTGAAGAAATCCCGCTGTTCAGCGTTAGTGAAGCGACACCGAGAGAGGGGAGAGTTTGACCGACGAGGAAGGAGATGGGAAACTGTCTGAAATCTCCCACCTCGGATGACATTTCTTTGCTACATGAATCTCAGTCGGACCGGGCCAGCTACGGAGACGGTGCTGACCCCGACCTGGAGCCACCGCCCCCCTATCAGGTAACTTTGACCAACTGTTTGAACCAAAACATGACCAGCTAGCTAATGTGTTTTTGTCTTGAAGATACCCAAATCCATAAAATCAGAAGTTGAGGTGATGAGTAATGTGTGGCAGGTCTGGCCCAGTAATTTTCTGCTTTCATTAGCCACCAGAAAATGAGATGACACCTAGACTTGTGTGAAGCTAGATCAGCTGTTTACAGATCCAACATCACCCTTGCCCAGCAACCCAGCCCACTGACCCCGTCATGGCTTTGATACTAATCCGCTTTGTTATATCCGAAGGTCCTGTCTCTGTCTACCATTTCCCTGAAGTCACATTATGGTTCATCCTTCACTGATAACAATACTATTACTCGCTGCAGTCTTGATTCAAACACACTGAACCATGTAGCTGTGGCACACATTAAATGAACATGAATTAAGAGACACAGACATCCATTATGGCTTCACTTTAACAGTATGAGCTGTTTTAATGGACTTGAAACAAACCTCAGTCCTCCATTAAAAAGGGGAGTTTTGTAGTTTAGTGAAAGAGAGTCTCTCATAACTTTCTCAGCTGCTTCTTTCACAGCCCCCCTCCAGGGCAGCAACTTTGTTTGTCTGGTGTCCTTATTTCCTGAATTAGATCATCTGCAAACAGACCAGGCCATGTCGTAGCTGTAAATATGATTCATGGTGCTACCCTTCTCTTGTGTGTTTTTCTATGTTGAGAGGAGGCTGGTATGTGTTATGTAAGGCCTTGGCAGAGAGTTTGGTTGTTAGTAGGTTAAGCCAAGCCTTATCTGTAGATTTAAGGTAAGTGTTTTACCGCATGGGAAACTGACGGCAGTCTGAGGTCTCAGGTCATGGGAGCTTTTATTGTGGAAAGCTCCTTAATTCTCTAATTATTTACAACACAGATGAAAACAAAGGGGGGCATTTGCCCTGCTATCTCAGTCTGTTTTGGAAAGCAAAATTTGATGTTCATAATTTGTTTAACTAGATTTTAGAACGCTTAAAACGCATATGAAGATAAAAAGAAGTTAACACAGATTATTGGTTTCCCCCTCAAAGATCTAATTTATTTTCACTATGCAGTATGTGACCAGGAAATCTCTATATTCGGCTTAGTGGTAATTTCTTTGGGTCTTTATAGATCTCATGCTCTCACCCTTATTAGTGATGGTGAGGTCAGTGTGGTGCTTCTTATTGTTAATATGTAATAACTTTATTTGTATGAACTGTGCTGTGATTATTAATCTTATCTCCATTATTATCAATATCTCTCTCTCCCATGTACTACTGGTTATAAACTCACAAGTTAGGCCATCAGACAAGGGTCAGCTCTGATTCCAGTTTTTGCTTCTCATGTCATAGCATCTGTTCATATCACAGGAATAACCATTGATTTCTGATATTTGAAAAACAAAAGGTTGTCAGCTGCAGACTAACTTTTTACATAGTTGCATTGGTGCGCCTAACTTTTTCATTTAAGGCCTTGAAACACCAAACCGACATCAGAGAACTAGCGGCGACAAGGGCTGACTGTTGCGTTGCCCTATCTTACCTCATATAACAAGTTTGTTTCAGTCTCACACCCTCTTGATTTTAGCCATTTGTTTACTTTCCTCACTTCCGTTTTTCTACTTGTGCACTGAGCTGAAATGCCAATTCGAGCAATTTCATTCACCAATGGGCTCCACCATCTCTGCCGTCTCCAACGCCAATCCAACATGCTGAATTGGCCGAATAAAAGCAGACAAGGGCTGACTAGTGCCAACAGTGTAGGAAACTCTGCAAACACTAGGGCAATGCTCACCAACAGCCCGACATTGACCCGAGGCCGACTATCGGCTTGGTGTGTCAGGGCCCTAGGTGTGCCAGAACATAGATTAGGGGCACTCAAAATTTTCACTGTGACTTTTGGTGCTGCTGTAATACATTTGAAGCGTTACCTTTTTTCAGCAGTTCCCATACAAATTGATAATTTCTTAACAGATTATTAACATTTTATTAACATTTTTGCTTGTAAATGTCTACGTCTTACTGGGGACAGAGGAGACGGGTGGTGGATCTGTTACCCCTGCTGATGATGTCGGATCTGGGCTGGGCCTTTTAGGGTCAGGCACAGGTGCATTGGGCACCGCAGCAAAACAATCGATAGTTCTCTTCATTTTGGTTGTGATGTCGTTTGGGAAGGAGTACAGGTTTCAGTTTTACATGTATACATGCCTTAGAGGGATGTTGTATACTGTGAAGCCCCCTGAGGCAAATTGTGATTTGTGATATTTGGCTTTATAAATAAAATTGAATTGAAGTATATATTTTTTCCAACCTGCATTCAGCAAAGAAGAATACAAGGAATATAGCCAAGCAGAGGCACAGTAGCAGGCGGGTATTTGCAGAATTTCTGTGGGTGAAAAAATCCTGCTAAATGTCAGCCACACTAGCGCAACCAATGAAAATGTTTAGTTGCACTTGACAGATTTTTGGTTGCACTCTGGAGCCCTCTTAATGCTGTTCTGGCAATATTTTAAAAATCCTTAAAGACTCTTCTAACCTTCCAGATGAAAAAATATTTGTTGCTGCATAATAAAAAAATATTTTCAACATGTATGTATGCTAATACATGAGAAGCACAGTCTGGGGCAAGGTCAGTTCCTGCAAATTTCCTTGTAACATTTCAAGACCTTATTCATAATCTCTGTCATTTGTTATAAAAGGAATGTCAGGCACAGACGGCCTGCATCAGCGTCAGTCAAAGATAATATCTGGACAAGGCCAGGAGTCCTTGTTTTGCATCAGTGTCTAGGTTGCTACAAGTGTGTCATGTCTGGCATACAACAGTGTGTAATTAGGCCAAAGCAGCCAGCTCTGCTATCATAGAGGAGCAATGGTGTAATAAATGACACAAACATTGCTCAGTTTCTCTGGAAGGGCTTAAAGTAAGCTTTCGGCTGTGTTGAGAAAATCTGTGTGGTTTGTTTATACTGACAAGAGGGTTAACTAACTAGTTGAAACCTACTTATAAAGGGCTCTTTCAGACCTGCCAGCTCTGCTCTCCCTGGTGACCGCAGTAATCAGCACCTTCACCATCTGAACCCAGCCTGAGAACACGGCACACATTTTTTGTGTGCTTGCAGTTCGGATTAACACACTTTGGAAGTGCCGTGTGTGTTAGCAAGGGGACTAAAGGCTCCACTATACTCGACTTTGAGCTGAACTTGGCATTCTTAAAAGTTGTCAAGCACGGATCTGTGTGTAAAGGCAGAAAGGGTGTTCTCACTGTGCTGAAGGTCTGTCCTTAATACCAGAGGGTGATTTTTGCCAGTCATGGTGAAAAACATGATGCCAGAGATCCCAACAGTGAAATCCAAAACAAAGACAACATGAGCTCCAGTCGGGTTTAAGATACAGAAAATGAATACAGAAGACAGACAGTGATTTTAAACCAACTCTGCTATTGTTTTACAACCCAAAAACACAAATGGAAGATCAGGCGGATACATTATTTCTGTCTAGCTGTTGATTAACAAGTGAGAAATCAGAAATATTCAAAAGACTCAAGAGTGTATGAATCTTCTGGACATGTGCAGTGTGGCAGCAATGAGCTAGCCAGTGGGATACACACATATTAAAGCTCAGTTCAGACCAAAAATTCGCGATGAGACGAGTTAAAACAGCTAAGTATTTGCAATTCACCGTTTTGCTGTGTTCTAAAAACAACAATATAGCTAGCTAAGACAGTGTATGATGTCTGTGCAACAACTCTCTGTTCTTCCATTCTGATGTGCAGTTTTTTTTGGCTTATTTTGTGGCTGAATATAATTTGTAGCTTCCTAAAATATGAATGAAGATAGTGATAGTGAGATACTGGCTACAATTGCATTTGTAGTAGTGATGAAAAACATAAACAAAACGAGCATCAGATGGACTGCCTCCATAATCAGTACGCCACATTAATATAAGTAAGAAGTGCCAATTAGTTAGTCAGTGAGAATGTGTGTATGTGAGGATCCATGAGCACATACAGGGAGCAGCAGCAGCAGTGACCCACCATCTGACACCGACACACCACAAGGACGGAAACAGAGGACAGAGCACCTGCCGCAGCAGGTGAACATGCCGTCTGCAGTCATATTGACTTGACCAGCGAACTTCACTCCAAGCTGACTGGACGTAAAAACAGGTGACATGCCTTACGTTCTAAAACCAGCTGCTGGTAATTTGACCAGCTGAGCTGCAGGTCGTGCTCAGACGGGCAGTTCAGGACGCTGTGACTTTTCTCTGCTACGTCCTAAAACAGTTTTGTCTCGTCGCGAATCTTTGGTCTGAACTGGGCTAAACATGCACGCTGGACCGGCTTACCACAACAAACCACAAAGAAGCCTGGATCACCACTCATGCGGAGTTAGCGTGACTTCATTCTGTGCTCAGGATGCCATTATTCCACTATATCTTTGAATGTGTCGTTAGCTGCTATAAAATGCTCTGAATGTCACAAACAGAACCAAAACATGATATAGTTTTATTAATAACATGAGATCTGTATTTCATGTGCCGAATGCTGGGGTCTTCTGTAATCAGTTTTTGTCCCCTTCCTGATTTATTCCAGTCATTCATATTTGTAGATTTAACAGGGTTGGCATTAATTAAGATTGTGTCTACTCTAATGTAACCAAGTCATCAGTTCAATTTGGTTCATTGGTTTAATGAGAAGGCAATAACATTGTCACACAGGGCCAGTTAGTGTTGAGTAACTTTTGTTTCAGTAGATGAAATTGTCATTTAAAAACTGTATTTTGTGTTTACTAGGGTTGTTCTTTTCTGAGGCAATCTGATGTGACAAATGCACAAAAATAGCATAGAAAGAAGAAAAATACTTTATCATGGGACTATGTATGGGTGATTCAGACCCAAACATTTGACAAAAGCCGGTAAGTAAACTGAGAGAAACAACAGTGTAGATCTGCGGGCCTTCAGGGAGCTGATATAGAGATTTTTTTACTCTTCTTGCCTGGATTTGACCTACTTTGTCATCACAATCATTCCTAGGTAGAAATGACAGAAACGACAGATAAACCGTGAGCTTGTGCCCAAGACTTGCACATAAAACATGCAACTCATCACATTGTTTACTAATTGTAGGCAACAGTGCATAAGGGAGCGGTGACAGATACTGTTAAAATTTAAATGAAGTGTATACTCTCCAAACACATGTACAGTGCACACAGAACAGTTCAAATACATGCCACTCTTCAGACGCTCACCCTGAGGGCTATAAGCATCTGCTGGCGAGTTCATCTGTCATGTTGACAACGGTCAGACCATGTTTCCTGGGAATCAGTCGGCGGTGAATCAGAGGAGGGTGAATTCCAGCATCTGGAGATGAGTCGACTACTACAGAGGTTGCATTTGGGGCCGTTGAATAATTTCCTGGCTTAAAAAGAGGCATTACGTAGACTGGCATCTGCAAGCCAGCTTGAGTCATAGGTTGAACAAAGCAATGTCTTATATGAGTCTGATATGAGTGTTGGCTGGTTTTTGAGACAAGCCACAACCTTGTTTGAGATCATTTCATCAGAAAATACTGATACTGTTGGTTTAGCAATTAGCCGAATATCAAAACATTGCAGCCCGTGTGGTTATGATCTGAGAAGGGGGGGGGGTGGATGTTGAAAGCTAAGACTTAAAGTGGATGAGATCAGTCCTCTGAGCCAACCACTTAGGCTAGTGGGCCATTTAATGTCTTGTCAAAATGATTTCAAAGTGAGAGAGAGTGTGTGTGTGTGTGTGTGTATGTGTGTGTGTGTGTGTGTTGAGTTGATGTTTGTTTCGTATCAACTGGCCAGGCTACAAAGCAGAGGGAGGTGCAGTTCTGTTTATGCTCCTAATATTGTGAAGGCTGCAGTTGTGATTGTGTGTGTGTGTGTGTGTTGTTTAAAACACATTGTGTGTCGAGTGTTCGGTGATTTGGAAAGCAGCTGGTGAGACGAGTGCTGACTCATCGCTGTGGTCCTGGGCTATGAGAGATAAGGCACCCCAGTGTGTTTGTATTTGTGAGGAAGGGAGTCAGTGTGCGTGTGCGTGTGTGTGTGTGTGTGTGTGTGTGGGACCCCTGGTATGGCTTGTAATGCCCCTGTCTCCCTCGTAAAGCCCCAGAGATGGGAGCAGTGACAGGACTTTTTATTGATCACTTTCACTTTGGCACAAAGGCCTTTATGCTGCTGTCAGCCAGCTTTATGGCCAAACCCTATTGGCTGGAACACCTTGCAGACTTTAAAAGATTCACTGAGTTTGTGTGTGTAGCTGAACGTAGTCGTTCTTAATACACTTCAGCCTTTTTCCACTGTTTCTCTCCCTTTTGTGTGAACACGAGGCCTAGAGGGTAAGAAATGATCTAAAACACGTCAAATAAGCGCCTGCTGCTCTGCTCAAAGACAACGCCAAATCTATTTTCCGATGGTTTAGTGGACCAGGGGGTGCACGCCACTGACTGTAGTAGATACACACACAATTGAGTAGCACAGAGTCTGTCAACCACCTGCCTCGCTGTCAGGATGAAAGGGGTTTGCAGTCAGCAGTTTGGTTTGAGCTCAGCCAGCTTGGTCAGAAGAAATGGGGAGAGAAAGTTTGCCTTAGTGGTGGTTTATAATTAGCTGTCAAACCTGGAGTGGAGACGAGGGAGAGCGTAGAGGACGGGAAGAACTGGCTGAGACTGCCCGAAAAGAAGGCTTTTCAGCTTTGAAGCTGACCTTCAGCAGGAATCCAAAAGTCGACTGTTAACTCCATCTTCTGGCCGTTAAGGAAGTGATAAGCCATTTGTATGTAAGTGATATGAACATTAATGATTTGGTAACCATGATGACTCATAACGTAGTGACCACACGGTAAATAACCCTCCCTTTATATTACTCTACTACTGTATTCCTGTTTCTAACAGTACATAATTTATGTGAGGGCGGTATGCAGCATCAACTGATAATACTCCTAATCACTTATTTTGTCTTTTTCTTTCGTGGGCTTTAATCTGGAAGAAGAAGGAGATGACGTAGCAGCAGTTCAGTATATAGCAGTGCAGTAACTCCTGGAAAAACAAACAAACAAACACCATGCTGACTGAGAAGCAGAAGACGCACTTCTGGACAGATGAGGAAATGACATTCATGCTCCGACAGCTAAAGGAGCTAGCTTCGTTAGCTTCCTCTTCGGGTCAACCGTAACTAGTTCAATACACACGATATTAAAAAGGACACAGTGCCGCTTATCGAGGCGGAGTCTGATGTACTTGGTCAGAAATTCGAGTTTCTCTTCTGCATGTATACTCAGACAAGACGAGAAGTCCAACTTGACTGATTAGCCGAGCTATGAGCTTAGCCTGACTGCTGCGGGCATGTAAACATACTGAGTGTGACCACATCAGTGAGTGCAGATCGTAATAAGAAATGTTACTTTGTAAAGAACATCCCTAACAGAAATGCCCTGTGGATTGACATCCCTCATAATATTTTTAAAGTTTGAAGAAAATGTGGAGCTACACTTACGAATGTGGTAAAAAAAAATCACATTTTGACACTTGTGCTGGTGTGGTTTGCAGGTGCCTCGTAGGTTATGCTCCAATCAGGGAAGACAGGAAAAGAGTGTGACTTCCTCAATGTGCTCAGATAAAAGTGGTGTGTTTGGCAGATGGGTCTAATGTAGGTTTTACTGTCTCACCACAGGCATGACTACATCACCTAGTGTTGGTTTTTAGCCTTTTAAGGCATTGATATACCCTTTCAGGGAGCCCTTTGTGACAGATTAACCTACCGTCTTGACCTAATATGGTAACAGAAACGTTGGGGAGGTGGAGGAGGTGGTGCTGACAAACAAGCCATTGTGCTGCAGGTCAGTGACACAGTCTGTGAGCTTTGGCTGAGACACAGCTACTTTGGGGTTGGGGTTGCGGTTGCTGAGCCCACTACACACGGAGCAGGACTCGAATAAGTCTATTGTTTCTCTGCGACTCCCTATCACAGTTTAGTTCTTATCTTCATTTGATTAGCAGTTGGCAGCCTGATCAGAGGAGTCAAGGTGGTTTTGGTCATTATATTAAAGTAGCAGCGAATGGCTAAGGGTCTACATAATGTGGTACAGACTCCCCTCATGCCTCCTCTGGACAGCCAGTGCTGCTCTGGCATGATTAGCCTATGGCTGCTGGTGAAATTATAAAATAAATAAAAACATTTAATCACTTTTTATTCACTATGTTTCCCCTAAATGCAGCTTTCACTTTTCCACTGAGTTATGTTCATCATGTTCGTCATCCACAGGTTTCGTGTAGTTCCAGTGAAGGCTTTGTGTGAGCTCTGTCATGTGTTTATGTGTAAACACCAAGGTTAATACTCTTGGCTGACATCAACGCCCCAACATCCTGCTCTATCATGCTGGTGAAGTAATGCGACACACACAAACTATTACCATCACCCCGTGAGCCTGCCCCGTTATCACATCTGCAAACACATCCTGTGATGCTTGTGTCCATTCTTCTCCTCCTCCCATTGTTATTGTTGCATGCAAGCAAGTTTGTGCGATCAAACTGAGTGCACGCTTGCCTGTATTATGTGCAGGTGTCCGCAGGTCTGCAAGATTTTGTTACACAACTGTCCTTAGGATGAGGGCTAAGATTTCAGAGCCCAACAACGCTTCATGTTTCTGGTGTTTCTTCCCTTTGCGTGCATTTTGACACTGCTTAGGTTGCACAAAAGATACAGCCACATTTGGCGAGTGGATATTGCCTGTACTGGATATGATTGAAGTATAGAAGATTTGCAGACACAGTGGATAGAAATGCATTTTTTATTTGTAATTTGTTGTCACTAAGCTGTTCTTACAGCATGTGTTTAAAGCAGGAATTTTGCCCAGTCATCATGCTGCCTGTCTGCAGCCTCTTTCCCACATATACATTTCTACTGTAGCAGCCTGCCAGCTCAGGACCAATTTTATAAATGTTACATCACGGCTTGAGTGGGAATAAAGCAGTAATATTCCCAGAATACAAAAGCGTTACAGCAGATTATGTTTTTGCCTATTACAGTTTAACAAATCCATCAAGGTGACCCTATCTCTGGAGGCACAGGGGAGGAAACAATTATTGTATCCCCCTTTTGAATGCATTGTTGTAATGCTTATATTCTCTTTAGTGCAGTTGGGGGGGACATTTAATTGTAAAACAAGTTTCAAAATCCAAATTTGGCACCCTGTGAGGGTTTCAGTGCTCCTATGCTTCATGTCACTGTTTGTGTGGTGACATTGTGGGTTGTTTTTATCAGTACAGAAGATATATGGGTGCCACAACCAGCGCTTTGCCTTGATCATTGACCCAGTTATTTTGCAGCTGCAAAGGGCTTGTGTAGATTTAACTCTTGAAATCCTTTACATGGCCACACACACGTACACACGTTTTTTCTGAATTTCTTTCAGTTAAGTACCCCTCGGACATGGCTTCTAGACCCTAGCGTTTCCACCGCGCACCGCACCCTTAAACGTGGGCGTAGTTGTTGTCACTCACTGCTCCGTCTAGCATTCACTGTATTTCCTGGCTCTTCAGCAGTGACACAGAAGTCTGCACCTCGTTTATCGTCCACAGGACAAGGCTGTACACCGACATTTTCAGAACAAAATAAAACAGGCTGCAGTGAGAGTCTCTCTCCATGGGATATTTAAAAATAAGCGCATTTGTGCATTTAGTCCTTCTAAGGGGACTAAAGTTTAGGGGTTTAGTGTTGCCTTAGCCCGACACTATGCAACACTTTTCTTTTCTCCAAGTGAGGATTAGAATATCTGCAGTTCACATAATCTGGCTGAAATTAATACATATAAACGCTTGAAGATCCACTCATTACGAAAAGTGTATGTCATAAAAACTAAAGTAATGGTCAGAGTTGTCATATGGAATATTTAAGGAGTGCTGATTGAGTGTGTTGTCAGCTCATGCATTGAGTAACATTACGAGTTAATGTTCCACCTTAAAAATTCCAGCAGTCAGCCCAGTGAATTAAGTTATTTTTTCTCCGACGCCAGCTGCTGTGAGAGGCAGGAAAACATCCTTTCATTTTCTAGATACAGTTTACCAATAAAACTCTCCACAGTATGAACAGAGGTTACATGAGCCTCAAAACCAGACACAACTCAGCCCTGAGCAGAGTGACCGTCCTCTACTGACCAATCAGACTGCA
>JAPZEB010000021.1:19926854-19939324 GCA_029783705.1 Chaetodon striatus
TATGTTCTTTTTTCCTAAACATAACCACGTGTTTTTGTTGCCTAAACCCAACCATGTGTATTTGTTGAAAGAAAAAAAACATCAGTTCGCGGTGTTGCACCAACGTAGTGCATTTAGTCCTTGTGAAAACAGAAGTGTATTTTGAAAGACAATGCATGTGACAGACAATAACACGAAGAAGATACAGCCACTGTGATGTCACCCACTGGTTTGTAAACTCCTGTTTTGAAGTCTCAAATTTGGCATTTTTGTCGTCGCCATCTTGAATTCTTGGTGCCAGAAGTAACCCAAAGTGACCATCACCACCAGTCTGTCACTCAAAACAGTAATGTCCATAATTATGTGCAGCTTTGAGCCTTAATAAAATTGAAACAGGTGTGTTTTATAAAAATGTAACCCCTGCACAGTTGTGATGAGCAGGGAAATTGTATATAGAGCGCCAAAGTGTGTTCTCTACCAGGCTGTAAACAGGCTTATTTTAACACAAGGACCTATTGGGAATTGACTCGATTCTGCTGTGAGCCTCAAGTGGCCATTTGAAGAACTGCAGTTTTGGGCACTTCATGCTTCCTAATATTTTTTTAACTCTGGAGGTTGCTGCTTGTTTGTAACACAAGCTTTTCTCATGATGATTAAATTGACTTAGATGCGGAAAATCAGTGGAGCACCGTATTCAAAAGAAGAAGAATTAAGTAGTTTTTTATTTTATAATGGCAGCATTGCCAAATTATGATCGCTGAGAAAGGCAGTTGTTGCATAGTAGTCAGCACTACTAAGTTGTATGAAGCATAGCAGGACATTTTAGGAGTTATCACACATTTAAAAAATATGTTCTGTGCTCAAATGACACAAACAGTCAACAAGGATATATAATTTTTGTTTGACAGAAATAAACGGCAACAAAAGGCGCACTGTATTTGCACCAGCATGAACATGTAACCCCGGCTCTATTGTTGCTTGCTTCTGAATTTACTTATAAACCCTGCCTACTCCCATTCAGCCAAAAAAGAGAAAAGGAAATGGAGAGAGACTTTAGTTTGGGGCCTATCGCTAAGCCTATTGAAGTTTAGCACAGTGGTTACTTTACCTGCTATGTTGTGCAGACAGAAAACACAGTGTTTTCTGATGAGTGTTTATTAAGGATGCAGATAGTGTCTTCTCCTGCTAAGGCCTGTCTCTGAGGCTGCATCCATTGAAGTGTATGGCGCTTGTGTCAAGAGGTCGTCTCTGGAGTGTGGATATACAGGTGGTTAACGAAGGAGCTCACTTAATGGCATTAGAGCGGACTTAGCCTTATCCATGACCTGGCTGTGGGATCCTTTCAGTGGCCTGACATGAAGGTTTGGCACGCTGTAGGAGGAGGAGAAAAGAGTCAGTGGGCTAAAGTGTGGGCTCAAGGAGAGAGAGCAGGAACTAGTATTCACACCACAAAGGACTGTAGTGAGTGAAAGAATGTATGTGGATGGAGGGAGGAAGGGAGGGAAGGAAGACGCACAGACATAGACCGCAAAGTGAGAGAGCTGAGTGAATTGAAAGTTGTGTTTAGAGAAGAGGAAGATACTTACAGATGTAGGTCGTGCACAAGCCAGAAACAAAATATATGAGAGTGCCTGTTCTCCCCTGAATGCTCACTACCTGCTAATGGGCACTGTACAAGCTACAAGAATATAAAGGAGGATGACAATAGATGGAGCAGTTAACACTGTAAATTAGGTGGTCTTATCATTGCCAATTCTTGCTTTATTTTTTTTCACAGATCATATATGGTACTCAGCTTTTTGCTTTTTTTAAAGCATGCTAACTCAGCTTTGATAATTTTGCAGTTTTGATGTGGCCAGATTAACTTTTTATTTAGGGCTGCAGCTAACAATTTGTCTCACTATCAGCTGATTGCAGATCAGTTTCTCAACTGCACATTCTTCTGTTAAATGCTACACAATTCCCTCCCTACATTAATGGCAAGTGTACTTTATGGAAAGAATAACAGCAAAACTGTAAAGATAAGCAGGGTTTTATATCACTGGGAGCCTGTAATAACTTATTTTAGATTACTGAAGTGACAAGGTGCTGTACTGCCCAAAACCAACATCTCTTTATTTTAGTTTATTTTAGCTTTTGTTTTGAATTGTTTTATTTTATTTCATTTTATTTTTCATTTTTATTTTAGTCTTTATTTTATTTTATTTGCTGTGTTTTGTTTTATTTTGTTTTATTTTTTATTTTGTTTTATCTTATTTTATTTTATTTCTTTTCATATGGACACTCGTCTCTATGTAGATGCAAACATTGCCATGATTTGTTTGTTTGCCAAAATGTACATAGTTCTTGCTTTATCTAAAAAAATAAAAATAAAAAAAAAAGAGCAAAATGGCTGTATAATTCAATTATGAATAAAAATGTTGTTAAACAAACAAAAAGTTAGAAAGTAGTTACAGTGTCCATTACAATTTCCCAGAGCTGAAATTGGAGCTTTCAGATATCTCGTCAACTTTTGACTTTTTCAGCTTTTTGTTTGTTTGACTCATTACAGTCCGATATTGAAACCCTGTGTGTCATTTTAATTTGATATGACTTTCAGTACACTTTAAAGGCCTACTTGTGTGGTTTATGCACCAATATGTAAAATACTGCTGACAGACATAATGAAAGACCATCGACTTGTCAGTGTTCACGTTTACTTTGAGTTGGGCAAAGTGTTGCGAGTCAGGGAGGTTTTGGCTGCTTTGAAGTTTGGTGCAACATCAACTTTCCAGACTATAAATAGATGTTTCCTGCTTTGAGCCGTCTGTACTGGCTTCACAGTTATATTGATGTTGACTTTCACGATAGCTGCTTTGGTAGAGCTCATCTCTCATTGCACTTTGTTGTGTAAACTTCTGTGCTGTGGTGATTAAACCAAAGTCAAGTGAAATTGTTTCACAAGTGAGGTCTGAATGACACCAACAATGAAGCCACAGAGTTAACTTTATTGTTATTATGTTCAACTTTGAAAACATTTCGTATCTCCAGGCAGGTCAGGTAAAGCAGCTGTGTAGCGCTCTGCTGCAGCAGCTGTTTGCACAAGGTGTGGAGAAATGCTACCACCTACTGCCTGCCGATCATAATCCCACAACATGGCCAGAAATATTGTTGGCTTGTGAGTTTGAGTCCTGCAGGCCTTTTGTTTTGTGAGTGGGATAATTACCACAATAAAGAATGTGTGTTGCATTTTGAAAGTCTTACAGTCAACTGAGTACCTTCATTGTGTCACGAGCCAAAGTGAAATCCCCCCTTCAGGGTGAGGTATTTACATACGCTTACCAGTATTACCCCGGCAGGTTGTGACATTATTCCATGTCTCTGCATCATAACAAAAAGCTTATGTCTCAGTTCATAGATCATGTTTGTGCCATAATCAAAATAAAGTTTCATAAGCTTGTGGTTCAACTGCTAGACCTGGCTTGACTTCCACCGAAAGTGATAACAAGAAGAGCGTCTTTTGCTTTTCTCAGAATAATATCGTAAAACAGTCGAATATAGGGCGGAGAGAGATTCATGCAGTCAGTCCTGCAGCAAACCCGGCCTCCAACCAGACTTCATTATTCAGGAAATGTACACTTGACTAAGACTCTTCCTGGAGCTGTTAGGCAAGGGAAGGCAACTTTATTTATAGAGCACATTTCATTACAAAGAAACCTAATGTGCTTTACATTTTTAATCTGTAATGTGAGCACAGCAGAGAAATAGACATAAGTTTGCTGTGTGTGCATGAAGTGGTTTGTAAGACTGAGTTATGATTATTTTCCCTGTAAATCCTCATCAGAAGACAGTTATTTAGGCTGACTTTTTTATGTGGTCTCCCCAATGTGTGCAGGAGCAGATCCACGTGCCTGTCTACCACCCAACGCCGAGCCAAGCCCGACTGGCCACCCAGCTGACAGAGGAGGAGCAGGTTCGCATCGCCCAGCGAATCGGACTCATCCAGCATCTCCCGAAGGGCGTGTATGACCCAGGGCGGGATGGCTCTGAGAAGAAGATCAGAGAGTAAGTAGAATCGCTGGGTGGGCAGACGTAGCAGTGGAGGTTACACGCAGTAACACAGTTAGAAGAGATACTGTTTCACCACAGCAATCTGTGGTTAAAGCCGGGACTTTGTACGTCTTTAAAATGCCTTAAAGGTGCAGTATGTAATACTCGAGAAAGATGGTTGGTTGTCGAGTCTCATTCCCAGGTTGTTAATAGAGCTGCAGCTACACAGTATTTTCATTATTGAGTAATCTGCCGATTGTGGGAACCATTACCTGATTAATCGCTGAGTCTATAAAATGTCAAATAATGATGAAAAACACTCATCACAATTTCCCAGAGCAAAAAGTGACGTCTTTAAATTGCTTTCTTGCATCCAACCAACATACATAAACCCAAAGAGTCCTTATTTACTGTCATGAATGACAAAGAAAAGCTGCACATTTCTGCATTTAAGAAGCTGGAACCAGCAAATGTTTGAAATTTACGCTTGAAAAACAACTAAAACAATTAATGGATTATCAAAATAGTTAGCTATTAAATTTAACTACTGACACTTTGGGTTGGTGGTTCAGTCTGACCACCAACCCAAAGTGTCTGCATTTGATGACATGGGAATGAGACTCAACTAACAACGATCTTTCTCCAGAACTACGTATTGAATCTTAAAGCCCAGTTCAGACCAAAAATTTGTGGCAAGACAATACCGTTTTAGAAAGTTACAGAGAAAAGTTGCAGTAGTGTGAGCTGATCCATCTGAGCTTGACTCAAGCCGGCTGACAGTGTCACCTGCAACTCTGCTGGTCTAATCGCCAGTGGGGGGGGTTTGAGAACGTAAAGCATGTCACCTGTTTCAACAGCCTGTCGGCTTGTAGTGACGTCCTCTGTTTCCATACTTGTGTGCTAGTGTATTAATTATGACTACAGTCTATCTGATGCTTGTTTTGTTTCTGTTTTTTGCCTTTTCATCACCACTACAAATGCAGCTGCAGCCAGTACCTCACTATCACTACCCTTATTCATATTTTAAGAAGCTACAAATTACATTCAGCCTCAAAATAGAGATAATACACACACTCAAGTTGCACTTGTGTGAACCGGCAGGATTTAGAGCGTTGCATAACCGTGTGTTGCACTGAGTTGCATTTTTCAACTGCGTCTCGTCGTGAATCTTTGGTCTGAACTGAGCCTAAATAAGAATGATCTAAAATAATAGTCTGAGAATAGGATTCAGATTTAATCCGTAACAAAGTTTGTGAAATGTCTCTTCTTTGTCAGTAGTCAGGAAATGTGACCACAAAACCACTTGAGAATTTTAACAAGTTAAACTTTGCTGATGTCAAAGGAAAACTTGCTCTGTGGTAATTAGTGCATGTACATTAATATAATAAAGAGATGGATGGGTATGCGTGCTGAATATTTTCATGATATTGTGACATTTAGAGAAATGCACATAGTGTAAAAGTAATATAAATTCTGTTACATGTTTTATAGTATAGTGCATGTTTATGACTTGTTAAAAATGTTGTTTGCAAATGGTAATGGTTAAAACTAGTGGTGTTATAATACTTATGAAGAGCTAAACTCACTGATTTACTGTATTTTGCTCTGTCCTTTACATTTTAAAGGTATACTATGATTTTTCTAAACAATATATAGACTCATACAAAAGTAATCCTTACTCATTTATGACCCATTGGACATGTGTGGCAGTGTATTTTTCTGTAGAGACTCTGCCTTCTGTCTTTATTTTCTTATTTTCCTCTCATTTTGTTGTGTTTGGGATGTTACTGGACACAGCACAAAGGTGAGGGCAGACTACATGAAAAGGTAGCGACCGGATGCATGACTGCAGACAGCACATGTGAAAGAGGACGCTGTGAAAATCGCAGCCACAGCCCCGAAAAATGCAAATATAGCAAGGTGAAAGTCCATGTGGACAAAGCTCATTCTAAAACAAGAGTGAATCTTTGGTTTGCTTTCACTTTTCGTACTGTTACACTCGCCAACAAAAATCCCTGCATAGTATACCTTTAAATTTAATGATGCACTGCATTAATGCATGTCTGTGCTGAATCTAATCCCCAACAAAATGCACCTGTGTTGACCTTCACAGGTGCGTCATCTGTATGATGGACTTTGTGTACGGAGACCCTATCCGGTTCCTACCCTGCATGCACATCTACCACATGGATTGTATAGACGACTGGCTAATGAGATCCTTCACCTGCCCCTCCTGCATGGAGCCTGTGGACGCCGCGCTGCTTTCCTCCTACGAGACCAACTGACACACACATACATATGCCCACGGACACCTGTGGACCAGACTGGACACACACACATACAATATGCACACAAATGGACAAACACACAACTTCCATCTTGCTAACCTGTATCCTGGATTAGTAAGATGCTGCTGTAAAACTGTGACAGTGTAAAAGATTTAGGATGAACTCTGTGTGTGTGTGTGTCTGTGTGTGTATGTGTGTGTGAGCATGCATGTGTGTATGTGTGTGCACACAAGTTCCCCAGTTGGCCTGCTGGACAGGATTGGAGGAATGAACAGAGCGTTGGCGTTAGCGACGAGCCGGAAGGAGCTGGATCGAGAAGAGGAGTAAAAGGCGGGAGCTGACGATTGGAGATGAGAGGATGCCAGTGCAAAAGGAAGTCGAGGGGGATGGGGATGGATGACGGTTAACTCTTATGATTAAGAAATCTTTCCAAGAGCCGCTTTTATACACACACACAGCTGTGCCCTGTCACACCCTTCCTTTATTTACTTAACCCCATAATTGAAATGAACAGAATACAAGAGGAAGGACATCTGACCACCAACATCAGGCTGCAGATTGTGTTAAAGCCTGATTACTATAATGTCACACAGCAAGACATGAGGAGAAACGCCCTTCAGAAGATCTGCCAGATGCTTTGATGTGTCTCCACACTGATGTCTGTTGCAGACTGCAGAGTCATATCCGCTACAAAAACTGCTACAGATGCAGAAATGCGATTTAAAGACTGCTAGAGCTGGACATGAGACTTAAGACTACAAACATTAGATGTATTCTGCAGACACACCACAGGCCTCCACTGGTCCACGGCACCTGGGTCTGGAGTTGTCTGTCTGTATAGATCTTTTTTGAGAAAAATAAGTTTGGTCGGTGAATTGATTGATCGTCCCGTGGCTTTGTGAAATCTGTTCTGTGTTTGTTATGTCAGTCAGCATAAGGGCTTCTGTTGAACCAGTGTTTACCAAGAACACCGATATGAAAACAGGAAATACGGTATGTGCTTTAGTCACTAATGTGGTGTATAGCCGGTAGACTGTTGCTGTCAAGGTATCGACCCGTCATGACTTCCCCAGTCACAGTGAGATCTCAGATTATTGGCCAAAGCACAAGCAGACCAGTTAACAAACCAGTGACACAAATCAGAGATATTTGCACTTCTTAATCAGACTTGTGACAAGAGCTGACCTTATGCATTCAGTAATTATGTTAAAGTGAAGTATTTGTTTTACCTACTTTCTCATTACCACCACAATGATTTGTAATGGAAGCCACCGTCTCTGTGGACCAGGAGTGGAAAAATAATTTATTACTGGTGACATTAACCAAACTACTGAATGAATTAATTCCAAGTTTGGCACCTTTGTTTGTCCAAATCATGTAATTCTGGTCAAGGACAGAATTAAAAACATGGACAAGGTTGTGCTTATTTGATGTGTTTGCATATGGTAAAGGGGAACACTACCTAAATTAAGAACTCCACTGTATTATTTCTATGGCCTGAACAAGTTTAATCATTATTTATGAACATAAGCTACTCTCTGTCAAAGCTATAAACCTGAGCGTTAAGTCTCAAACTTGTGATGTCGTCAAGTATAAAGTCTGGAGCTGCTTCAAAAGCAACTGACCGAGCTTAAGTCGTGTCCCCCTTACTGCTGCGGAGTGAGAAAACCTTGACAACAAGAAACATGGCGATGCCATTTTACCGGGAGCCGCTGCATTTATTAGATAGTTTCTCGGCGTCAGGCAATATAGCTTCAAGAGGCCGACAGCAAGGACTACAGTATGAGATGGAAAGATATATTCACAATGCTAACTTTTATGAACAAGGTTAAACAACACGAATTGAGGGTTCTAGTCTACAAAAAAAGGAGAAGTACAGACGCAGGATGACAAGATGATCAGCCAACACTGCTTCTGTAATGCTGGTATATGTCTCTTTTCCCCCACCAGAGATCAGTAAAGTACTCTTTGTATTTATTACTGAATACAGAACATGATGCTGTAGTAATATTAGTCTCTCTTTACTATAGGGGTAACCTTAGTTGCTTTGTGGGTGGAACATTGCCTTACAGAGATAATACAGATCTCTGGCTACCAATAATTCATGTCCTCTATAAAATATGGTAGCTATCAAACTATCTGTCCCTCTCCAAATCTCTTAAATACTACCACAGAAAACCTGACAGAAGTGGAACTGACATTAGGCTAACACCTCTTGATGTAGCTTTATGTTAGCTGGCTAGTTAGCTAGCGTATTGCTAATATTAGCTAATTTAAGTTGTGACCTGGCTAAAGTTGCTAATGTGACATTAGGCTAACCCCCTCTCGATGCAGCTTTACGTTAGCTAGCGTTTTGCTAACATTAGCTAACTTTAGCTGTCCTGATGTGATATTAGGCTAACTCCTCTTGGTGTAGCTATACATTGGCTGGCTTGTTATCCAGCATTTTGCTAACATTAGCTAATTTAAGCTGTAACCTGGCTGAAGTTGCTGATTTGACATTAGGCTAACCCCCTTTTGATGTAGCGTTACATTAGTTAGCTAGTTAGTTAGCGCTTTGCTAACATTAGCTATCTAAAGCTGGGACCTGGCTGACATTGTTGATCTGACATTAGGCTATCACCTCTTGATGTAGCTTTACTTAAGCTAGCTAGTTAGCTAGCGTTTTGCTAACAATAGTTAACTTAAGCTGTGACTGGGCTGACATTATTGATCTGATATCAGGCTAACTCCTCTAGATGTAGCTATACATTAGCTAGCTAGTAAGCTAGCGTTTTGCTAACATTGCCTATCTTAAGCTGAGACCTGGCAGACATTGTTGATCTGACATTAGGCTAACTCCCTCTTGATGCAGCTTTACATTAGCTAGCTAGTTAGCTAGCGTTTTGCTAACATTAGCTACATTAAGGTGTGACTAATGTAATGTATCTGTTAAGAGTGTTTTCTTTTCAACAGACAAGCTTAGCACACCGCGTGTCTTTTGTAACAGGAAAGGGGAAAGTTGACCAAGGCTGCTCCATAGATTTTAATAATACTTAGACACCAGATGGCAAAATGGCGCCTATTTAGTCCTATGGAGTTGCTAACCTGCAGCATACGCCTAAAACGTTTTATCTTCAAGGTTTATTATAGTGCTATGCAGCCCATTGAATTTGTGCAGTTGTATTTCTCATAGACTTCACATTGTGACGACGTCATGGATTTTTAAAACGCTCTTCTCGGCTCTAGGAAAAAATATACAATCCTCCATGGGTCAAACATTCATAATAGAAAGAGTCATAATTGTCCTTGTCTGCAGTTCAAGGTGTTCTGTCAGAAGTTTTTTTTTTTTTTAGATGTCTGTTAATGGAAGTCTGATTGTATGGAGGTTTGCATATGTGTATTTTTTTTAATACCAAAGCTTTATTCTACTGTAGTGTTCTCAGTTCTGAAACAGAAAATGTACCCATACATTCAAACCGCTCCCCTGGGTACTCTTAGTGTGACATCTTTCTCAAGTCATTGTCATTGGAACAGCTTTAGACTTAATATGAGATGACATCACAAATTTGAGTTATAGCACTCTAGTTTTTGGATTTGGGAGAGAGTTGTTCATGTTTACCGATAGTTTTGGGCCATCTTATACCATAGGAATAACATGTATGAATTTTGAAAATAGGCGTAGTTCCCCTTTAAGAACCGCTTCATTCAGCATCCTGTCCTGTTCATAAAACCAGCTCTAAAGCAAACATTCACAATGGAAACGGTTAATGCTGGCAGGTGACACCATCAGCACACTGGTGGTGCACATTCAGCTATGAGTTGTGTGTCAGTGAATATGACTGAATATGCTTGTTTACCTGGTCAGAATCAGCTGTTATTAATTAGTGACCATGTGTTCTCAGTTTAGGAAGGTTATATTTCAGTCCATTATTTTCTTAACTTTCTTCACATCAACTTGAGGCCTCAATCTATGTGTTCTCCTCGCCTCAGTTTAAAATGTCTACCGCCCAAGTCACCCAGTTTACTATTAAAGCACAAGGAAATACAACTGTTCAGTTATGCTTTCCTTCTCCCTGCTAACTTTGAAACGCAGGTGAGTTGGCAAGACTTTGAATTATGCAGGAAGTGGTTAATCATTTGAGCTCCCCCTGCATAGCGGGCGTGATACAGATCCAACACATGTTTGAAAAAAATGCCTTTAGTGATCTGTGTATGTGTGTGCGTACCTGCACGTGTGTGTTTGTGTTGGCCTTTACGGCCTTTGTGTGTATGTTTGAGAAAGTTTGGGAAGGGGGGAGTGGAGTTGGCTGTCAGCACCTTAGTTTTTGCACAGTACTTTAATCTATGTAACTCTTTTATGTTGTTCTCCATCAGTAAGGTGGAGCTTCATGGCCTTAGGTTACACGTGAGGGAGGGGTCGGTATCAGCTGCTAAAATGTGGAGCAGAGTCCAGTTAACCTCAAGGGTTCAATACACAAACAGTTTAGGCTGAAAGTGTGGTGCAGCCGAGCTGTCATTGTACATGCCATTTCGGGAAGAATACAAAAGGTGTCAAGGAAACTGTCCATCTACATCGTCAGAAAAACAAATAAACTGTCAGTGTATGTTTGGGTTGGATTTCTGTCCCATCATCACCTGGCTTTCTTTGGTGCCCGCTGCTTTCATCCACACTCTGCGGTGCAGTGACAGTTTGGATACAAAGGCCTTTCTGACGAGTATCCGATGTTTTTGATCTCAGTCTGGACGTAATCAAGGCTGGGGGAACTGGCAAGGCATGGATTTGTGGGGGTAAACAAACTTTGTATGTGTGTTTGTATTTTCCATAGCTCCTCCGAAAAATAAACTGTTGAACTAAAAAAAAAAAAAAAAAAAAAAATCCACATATTGATTCATGTGAGGACTAGCACTCTCCCAAAGCTTCATGCACATGCTTCATTTACATGGGGGAGCTAATTTACGAGATATTTGAGCTCTTACACCCGAATAGATTTCCAGAGATAGGCAGACATTTGAGAGTCAGAAAATGTGCAGACATCCCCGGAAAATGACTCACGGATGCCCGCCATCTGGTAACAATGAAACAGCTGCACAAAAAGTTAACAGATACAACTTTGGCTCTGACTTTGAACTTTGGGGGAGAGCTATTAATTTAAAAACTCGCAGGAAGGATAAGTGAGTGTTGTTTCAGGTTGGATTTTCTGCTTTGAGTACAGGATTGGACATCAAGGTTTGCTCATATGTGAATGAGGTATGTGTGCTGTATGTTTGTGTACGGATGCTTGTTAGACCTTTCCTTGTTTGTAAGCATAAATATGCATATGCTATGTACTACAGGCGAATAATAAATAGACATCGCAACAGAACATAAACAACATTGGGTGTGATTTATTTCCTCTGCGCACCAGAAAGGGAAGAGTGTAGTTTCATTTTTCAACAGATACAACTTCTGCACTCTAAATACTAATCAAATATAGAATTGATCTTTCTGACTCTTCACGGCAAAACCTCACACATTAAACTCTTCATGTATGTTTTGGAATATATTACAAATATGCTGTCAGATTAATTCAATATTATGATTTATTAACTGACATGATTTTGTTTGCAGCCTAATGTTAGCGAGCCTGATCACAAAAGCTTTAAGGCCGTGATGAGTTCAAAGACTTAGTCACTTCTCTGCTCATTCCTCTCCTGATCTCTTAATCGCTTAATTATCTCCCAGTTCAGAAACACCAGATGCTGCCATATTGTTTTCAAGCACTGCAAACAAAAATGCCTCTACGAAATCCACCTTTTGATTACTTGATCATATTTTGGTGACATGATTTTACAATCTCAGGCCATGTTGCTTAGGGAAAATAATCTCTCTTAAATATAAACACTTCCAAAGTCAAATTAAGTCATGTATATGGATAATAAAAACCAGAATCCTCTTCAAATGTCACTCCTTTCATCAGTGTTGCTCCCTAAAGTCCAGGCCATAAAAGAATCCCCCTGTATGTTTGAACAACAAACAATGTGGTTTAATTTAGAGAGGGAAATGATGACAAAGAATGTGAGACAGCTCCAGTTTTCAAAAATGAAAAGAGGGAAAGTTAGCGGATAAATTACGTTTTTCCCCTTGAGTACTTTAAGGCCCTGAGGCATGACTCATACATACCACAAACATAAAAAAGGTAACAAGCAAGGATT
>JAPZEB010000021.1:19955827-19971060 GCA_029783705.1 Chaetodon striatus
ATGAGGCCCAGTATTTCCAGTTCTAGTGTGGTAAACGTCACTTAAAAATATTAATCAGGAGATGAATGTAGTATACATTGATATTTAGTGAGCACAAACTTATTCCCATATTAAATCCTGATCTCCACAGCTATGAATCCTTCCCCGTGAGTGGGACTGTTTTAATGTTGTACCTGTGTGTGTTTGTAATCAGACGGTGATGAGAAGTTTACACCTGCCTAAGAACAACAGCCTGTATGTCCTGACCCCAGACATCGCCCCTACTGCCAGCACCAGCAAAAACAGGTATTCAACCAAACAGTCAGCACCCTCTCACTCTTCTTTTTATTCATGAAATCATAACTAATCCTCTTTTCCCATCCTAGTACACATGACTATGAAGTACGACCGGTAGTGGTAGAGGCGTAGTACCTCATAGTGAACACTAGGTGTCGGTCTATGTCCAGTTACAGTTGAAGATGCATCCAGAATCCAGCTAGCAAATACCATTTTCACTGGTATATTAAGGGACATTTGACCTTTTGGTGCACATTCATTTTCTCACATCCATTGTGACATTTTGAGAGGAACATCTAGCGCCGCAATCTCTGTTGTGTAAATAATCATTTTCCCTCCCATCTTTGTTGCTTTCAGCCTGACATTGTTGCTTGCGTAAGCCTGTTTTGCATCATACTTTTCATAAACTGTGCATATGACATCCATGCTTTATACCTGTTATTTAGTGCTTTTATTCATTTTCAACACACAGCAGTCTGTCACATTAGTGATAGTACCCAGTGACAGTAGAGATTTGTTGAGAAAGCTTCATTAAGCCGGCGCTCTCCACCCAGAGTTCATTCTGTTCATTTCAGTGAATCCGTGGCAGTATTAGCAACCTTTCCTTCTGAAATGTCAGGCTGCTCGGTGTAAAGCCAAAGCAGTAATACAATCACAGGTGGAAGCTGAACATGTGATTGTCCTTTCATCAGTGTCAGGTAAACATCTCCGAAGAAGTCATAATTCTCCCTGCGTTTCATCTGCGCATTGTACGGTGACCAAGAAGACCCTTTTTATTTTTAATTTAATCATAAGAGCATTTGACAGGTACAAATAAATAAATATATGAGGGTGCATACGCGTGTGTGAGAGTGTGTGTGGGTGTAAACAGGTAGGACTAAGCCATATTTGACAGCTGTGCTAAAAACGCAGAAAGGGAATTCTTAAAATGTGAGGATTATTAGACAACTTTAGAAAAACATAGGTAAACTCAGTTTATTTTGTGTACGGCTCTATGAAAGGCAGTTTGGAAGAAGACAAGCATTACAGCTGGATCGATTACAAAGCAACAACCAATTATAATTCTGGTAATGATTAAATATTTTGGATCCTGAGAAGTTAAAGAAAATTCCGTTGGAAATAATATTAGAAAATCGTGACACTGAAACCAAAAAGCACATTGACTTTGATGACACCTTTTTAAATGATATCTGTGCTAGTCTGAGATGGAGGTGGTTTTGAATCCGCGTGGCTGTAGCCCAATGACATTTTGGAATTGAGACATTACTATAGAAGAATTAAAAAGGGCTGTAGACAAAGCAAAGCTGAAGAAGTCATCAGCTTTACAATCTCCTCATCTTTTCGAGGTCCACTTCTATCTTAAATATAGTAAAATCCTGTCAGCATGGTGCAAATCTAATATCAAACCTTTTCTTAAGTCATTGCAGAGCAACCTTATAATAACCCTTAGTTAATTATAAGGCCATCAGCCTTCTTAGTACATTTGTCAAATTGTACTCTCATGTACTGAACAACAGGCTCACGTAGTATTTAGAAATGATGCATTATTGTGAATTTAGAAACAAACCAGCCTTTATTAATTATATATATGTCCAGTATCAGTTACTATCAGAACTGCAAATGACAAAGTCAAATCCTTTTTTGCATGTTTTGTTTATTTTCAGAAGACTCTTGTATGGACTGAAATCATTGTTTTGAGATCAATGATACGATTAATGACTGGTTCAATACACCATTTGTAGAATAAGAAGATGATATCCTCTCCAACTCTTTTTACAATATTTGTTAATGTCTTAGCTCCACAGATTAGGGATGTTACTTTAGGCAAATGCTTGTGTGATATTAAAATGGGTATTCTTCTTTGACATTTTACTGACATAGTCGAAGTCTGATCCGCTGAATATGGCGGCTGTTTTTCTTGATGTGTTGATGACTTATGAGGCAGGAGTTGGGTTCCTTGTTGACTCTGCTGGGAGAGCTCTGAGATCAGTGGTTGAAAAGTCACATTAGTAATTAAAGTAAGTACATTTTCCATTAAATGGTTCGACATAACCTTGAAATATTTTGGTGTAAAGTTGAGCAAAATTTGGAATGGCTGTTTAATGTTGAAGTTTGCTAACTTTGTATTAGAAGCCTGGAAAAGAAGGCATAATGGGTAATGTGATTAGTATCAATTCTGATTTCTCTACTACTGTGTAGCATATGTTTTTATTAGTCACAATAGACAATGATGGCTTGAAGATTTGATTGTGAAAGACGCTTCTCTTTATTTGGACTTTCTCCGTTTGGAAATGTATACAGTTGGGATGGTACGATAGACAATTTTATTGTGGATCATGCTAAAAAACACCAACAGTAAGTTAATTGTGATGAATATACATATCGATTATTGGGATAATCGTTAAATATCCAGCATCAAGAGACTGCTGGGCAACAAACAATAAAAAAGACAAAGCAAAGACAGGCTGCATACGCACCAACCTCAGAAAACACAAAAGATCTTAATCAATTATTGGCATATCTTATATCAAAAGATACAATGCTGTTTTAAGCAGTTGAAAATCCTGGCTTTTTGAGATTGTTTTACTGTTTGTTTGCTTTTGTTACTGATGAGGGATGTTCACTAAAAAATCACTATCTGTGATTCAATAAAAATATTTATTTCTTAAGTAAATGTAAAGTAAAGCAATTACAGTATGTTGTTGTGCCATTTCAATACTTTAAAACATATTTTGCTAGTTATTGGGTTAATATTATGAATTGCAATTATTTTGGCCAGCATAATTGTGACATAAAATGTTCATAATGTCCCATGCCTAGTATACGCAGCACTCTGGTCCTGGCTTATAACAATTTATGGGGGGTGTGTGTAGTTTCTACATGACATAATTAAAAAATATATATATATATTTATTGTAATGACTTATAGTGTTATGATTTTTTGACAGTTGTCAGTTTAAATGCTGAATAAAAACATTTTGATAAAACATCCTTAAGTTAAAAACACCTTTTAATGTAACATTTTGTGATTGCCAGTTCTGTATCTTCGACTTGTTTGATGAAATAGCTCATGTTACCTTAACTTAAATCAGACAGGATCATAATAATGTATGATAGATCATTTTCAGTGGCACTTCTCTCAGATATTTTGCCTTTAATAGCCAGAGTTGTTTACAGTCTCACATATAATGGCCCTAGTTTGTTTGTTGACAGTGGATTCAAAATAAAATTGTACTGTAACTCTCCCCATATTTCCTCATGTTAGCAGCCAAGCAAGCATCCACATGTCACCAGAACACTTGTAAAAGAAGTCATTTGGCAGTTTGCCGCTTTGCCTGCTAGTTAGGCTAAGTGGTAGTTATATTGTGTTGGCAGCTAATGGCCCTCATCTCCCCAGTCTTCCCTCCCTCTCCTCCCTCTCCTCGTCTTCTCACTCCCCCACTTACTGCTGTGTCTTTTTAGCAGCGCCTTTGCCATTTCTCCAAGTGTTATCGATATCATTTTGGGTGTCAGGAGCTCATTATTCTGTGTCAGCTATTTTGGTGGAGGACAGTTGGGGCTGAATGGAGCGGGTGGGCTTCTGTGTGTATGCACATGCATTTGTGTATGAATGTGTGTGTGTATGGTGACCCTGCTGTCGTACTTGGAGAGGATAGGTGACAGATCTCGGAGAAGGAGGGAGGGCGCTCCCCTGTAGCGGGACCAGACAAGCTGTTAGCTTGCAGTAAAAATAAACTGTGGTCACACCGTAAATCCACAGTAAGTGCAATTTGTGTGCAGTGTGTGCAAATTTGTTGCAGTAGACTGAGCTCAGTGCCAGTAAATGCTTCACATTATCACTGCTATACCAACTCCAGGTACTAATGTGTCTATAAAGTAAACTTATCTGATCAACAAAGATTGAAAATAATAGTTTTCCCACTCTCAGTATTGCTCAAAGTAGAGTCTGTTACACACAATTCTTCTGTTGTCTCTTTATATAACTTAAATGACTGATTTCTTCTTGTTATTTTGGCAGCATGGCTCCCTATAATTGAAAAACCGCAAAAAATCTGTGCCCAACTATACATTAGAAGACATATCTCCAGAATACAGGCTGTGGTGCCCACGCCTTTTGAAGCTGTGTGTGGGACTTTAACATATAAATGAACGTCTGTTACATACAAGTCTTTGCCAAAAGAGTTCACACAATGCTGATAAAGCCTCTTGCTGCCAGAAAAAAATTCTCTGTATTCTACAAGCCCTTTTTACACAGAGTGTGCGCTATAGGGCCGCCACCAAGTCCCTTCTTTATGCCACCTTTGCATTTTTACTCAGAATCAAACAGTGGCGGCATCATGTTGCTGCAGTGTGCGATTTTAAACAACATGCTGGCATAGCTGAAACAAAAGAGTCGTGATGGGCATGGCGAGTAACACAACAGCATCGGCCTCAAGTGTGACATATAACATACACGTCGGCAGCACTTTATGAATGATAATAATGAAATTAACATGGTAATTACAATCATTTACTGTCCCTGTTTTATGGTGACTGTTCTCGTCCTCTGCTCAGAGGGTAAAAAGCACCTTTTTTTTCCCAGTTTGCAGACAATTCGGTTGCTGTTCTTCTTTGAGTTAGCTGCTAACTGCTATTAACATCTTTATAAATCTCCCACAGTGGGTCGCACACATAAGACATGGTCAAAATGTCACACCTGTGCCACCCGTCCTGCCAGCTGTGCCTTTTATAGAGACATAATTTTTAGGTTAGGAAGGGGTAAGAGACCATAGCGACGGAGCAGCAGCTAGGAATATGGTGAAAATCACAAGATGCATCCGAGAACAGTTTCTGGAGAGGATGCACTAGATATAAAAAGAAACTCTGCCTTTAGTGGAGGGATTTAAGTAAAAAAAGATCTGAAAAGAGCGTTGGAAATGTGGCAAGCTCACCTTCAGGTGCACCTTATAAGCATGTGTCGACAGTGTTTGTGTAATCACTCTCACTGGCAGAGAGACACAAGTTCCGTGCTCCAGCTTTAAACTTGGCCACTGCAACTGGACTCACACAATGATCAGTCCAATGTTAAAACTGCACCTTTGCCTTGTTTTACTCTGCCGTCCATTAAAACCTGCGTCTTCACTTCTCCTTAAAGTGTAACGTTTAATAAATCAATGTGATGTTTATCTCATTTTCCTCTGCCCTAACTTAGATGCATGTTGCACACTCCAAAGCTGTTTTCACACATGCAACAGACAATGAGTCTGGCTTTAAATATTTATATAAGATAGCCATTTTTGGTGTCCAAAAAAATCACTCCCACACACATCTCAAGACTTTATTGTTGCACATAGATCATAGGTGGAACATGGTGGCAGCACTGCTCCAAAACAGCTGCTTTTTAAAAAAAAATATTGGCACCAAAGAAGAAGAACACCCTCAGTTGTCACACAGTACCCATAATTAAATTTGCCGCTTGTTTAATTTTTAGGAAGGTGGCACAGGATGCACTTTAACAGCCAGCCTATTTGGGTTGCTTTATTGTGTTGCACCATAACAGGCAGTTATGCATGACAGAATTCTTCATAATCTTTAAAAAGTGCAGGTTAAACACCTAAAAGCATAAGAATATGTGTGTTTATTGTTATTACTGTTAGTAAAAGCAATGATGTGGCTACCAATGTTATTGTCCAAGAACTTGACCACATTTGATGGAGGTTAATGAAACTACCACTGTCTCCAAAACTATATTTGCCAGTTTGTAGTTGCAGTCTGAAAAGACAGTTATCCACCCAAATTTAATTTCTCAATGTTTGTTTACTTCAAATTGTTGCTGAGTAAAAATGCAAATGTCCCATAAATGGTAATATCCCTGGCAATTACTTTGTAGAGCTTGGCTCATGCAGCACACACACCTAAACCAAACCGACTGATTAAATAGTGCTGCACTGTCATTATGATCCCGCTGAGTAAACTCCTCTTAGTTGTCTTGTTTGATTAGAAATAAATCTTGAGGCTTTGGGAGATTTTCCTGTGAGCACCAATCCATCTCAGGTAGTTATTTAGTTAGTGATGTGATGTGCAGTTAGTACTGCAGTGTCAAAGCCCCCGTCTGAAGAAGGTTTTTCTCTGTGGCCATGTTGATGACTGCCTGTGAATACAAGAGGGTGTTGAGGAGGACCTAATCTCTTGCATAAATGATGAAGGCCTGATGAATATTTCAATGGAGCCTGTTTCCTTCCTCGTTTATTCTCCGCTCAGCTCTCAGGAAGGGTGTTTGCCAAGGAAAGGTTATTTTAATTTGAACTCTCAAAGAAATTTGAAATTGCAAAAATGATTCATTAGGTTTTGTGTGTGTGTGTGTGTTTTTTTTTTCCTGCGGCTTCCTGCACCCCCTTCCACCTCTTTCTGTGTGTGTGTCAGCTATCCAGTAGCAGATTCTCAGATGCTTTGGTGAAGATAGCTAGCTGGTTAGCTAAAGCAGCCCTGATGGGAAGTGTCTAACAGTTAGCATGCTGATTAACTTTGGGACGAGATGGCAGACCAAAACAGAGCAGAGCCTCAACGGTTTCGCATCCTTCTGCTTTGTTGCGGATGCAAAATGTGGAAGAGGTAAGAAGACCTTGTGTGTACTTCATGACCTCTTCTGTTCGTATTAGAGGAAACATGCTCAGTCAACATGTACTCTCCTGGTCAATGTGTTTTTATGTGCAGATGAAACACGCGTGATGGTGGTGAGTATGTGTCAGCGTGTGACAGGTTGGGGAGAATGTGTGTATGGGTATTTGTGTTTTGCAGGCACATGCCACAATTTGTGCATGTGTGTGTGTGTGTGTGTGTGTATGTGTCTCTGTGTCTGGCAGTGCTAGTTTAATAAGGTCTAGAGTCTGCTCTGTGCCGCGGGGACTCACAGCTTAGGCGATGGGCTTACCTCAGAATGAAACCAATCTGTTTAGCCTGCTCTTCTCCCCTGCAAAACGCTCCATTTTCTCTGTCCATAAAGTTAAATGACATTTTCCTCCCGGCACCCTTATGCCATGTCAAGTACCTCCTGAGATGTTGCAGGCCGACCTGGATGTCACGAGTATGTGTGTTGAGTGAGAAAGAGACCTCTGAAGGCAGAAGCAAACACTGAGACATCCACATTTCAACCCCGTACTGCTCGAAGGGCCCGCTTCTATCAGAAGACAGCTGCTTTGAAAACACCAGTGGTGAAAGCAGTCGAGACAAAGGGATATTAAACCTGAAACATGGGTGTTTTGTTTATATATGAACCAGCAGGCCTCTTCAGACAGATGGGACATTTTTCCCCTCTGAATGCATTTGATATTTTGAGTAGCTATATTTGTACTATAGAGCACAACGAGTGATCCGATTTTTCAGAGTAAATCTTGAACAGAACTCCACCCACACACGCACCAAATGGCTCGTCGGTCTGCCATAAATGACTGATAAGATGTTCCTTCTTTGCTTGGAAGGACAGAGTAACACTTCCACTCAGTTTACCCTCTATCTCTGTCTATTTAGGAGTCTAGCTGCCTGCCAGCAGTAGCTCGGGACTGTGTCCAAACATAATCATGATATTAGCTAGATCCTTATTTATGTGTCCCTACCCCTTCCATTTCTCCTCTCCCTCTCTCTCTCCCTCTTCTCCACTCACACTCACTCTCTCACACACACATGCACACACATCCTTCTGCTCAGCCCTATTACATATGCATCCATCCTTCCCACTCCACACATTTCCAATCTTCCTCAGTTAGCTACAACAAACATTACATTTACATATTGATTTCGTAGTTTTAGTCAATGTAAATATGCTGTCATTACAGTAAATTTGAGCTTCTGTTAACATAAGCTCGTCCAGATCTGCGCAGATTAAGGGTGTGATTGCATAATTAATGTGTGCGCTACATATTAATTCCCCCATCCCTCTCTTTCTCTCAACTCTTCCTCCTCTCCTTGGGTTCTGAGCCCTGATTAAGTGCCTGCTTCGGCCCTTAAGCCTCCCATTGATATTCAGCCGCACAGACCCAGCGTTTGCTCAAAACGCTACTTAACCTCACAGCTTATTGTAAATGAAGCTTCCAAAAGTTGATTCCCCCACCTCCTCCTCTCTACGTGAAGCATACAAAGTGTCTGCGTTTGCGTCGATCGCAGCGTCTCTGTCGCAGCTGTAAAGCTGCTGAGCGAGCTGCGGTGCCGGTCCAGAAAGTCTGACCCTCTTCAGGGTGTCTTCAGTGGCAGGTCTTTGCTCACAATGTCATCAGCACGACATCCACTGTGAGAGTGTGGACATCTCATGCTAGTGGTGAACTGTTAACATCTGTCTTTAAGGAAAATAATTAAAATGATTGCCATTTTAAGCACAGTATTGCGTTTTAAATTGGTTGATTCACAAATAAATTGTTATGGTTCCAATTATTAATGCAGTTGGAGGTGAGATAAAATCACGATAAGATAATGTTGTTTTTATTTGTTGGTTTTGTTTGTTTCTACTCTTTAATTATCAGTTTGGTTGTGGTCTTGTTGTTTTACCTCCATGTTATAACGGTATGAATTCCAATTAAAATGGAAGAATGCTTCACCGTGTTAACCTCATGCAGACTGAGATGGTAGCTTAGTTTAGGAGCATTACAATCATTATAGCATCATCTTCAGGTACCAAGCACAGCTTACGGTAGCCTGTAATTGATATGAACTGACATGACTTGTAATTGATGTGACCATAATCACCATGCAGTCATGTTTCAGAAGCTAGACAGAGGCAGAGAAGTACAGCAGTAATACAGCAGTAATCCAGCAGCATCTGCTGAAGAGGTAGTGTATCATGATGCACAGTAATGGCTCTCCATTTCATCGTTTGCTTCTTTGGCTTGAGAATGAGGGGAGTTGCTGGTCCTTCAGGCTGTGTTGTGCAGGTAAAATGGCCAAATCAGATTTTTTTTGTTCATATGTACAGTGTAACCAGTATAAATGACATTCAGATTGATTTTTTTCAGTTATGATTTGAGCCACTTTGTAGTAGTAGTCGTAATAGTAGTCCTAAATAGGATACCAGAAATAATGCCCTTATATTTATAATGCCCCTTGCCTGAACTGAGTGTCTTGCTGTAAAAGTCTCGTGGAGAGGCGCTGACAGATGTAGTTATAAGTAGCCCTTGAGATACTGAACTTTTGGATGAAATCTGTTTCAGTGAAGTCATTTCACGTCATGATACCACTGCTCCTGGCCCTGACTCTGCTTTCACACACACCTTCTTAAACAATAGCAGCCGTTGCTTTACAAAAAGCCAACATGAAAAACTGACTCTCTTTCTTCTCATCCTCGTCGTCATCTGCTCAAGAATGCACTGGCTTTCACTGCACAACAGCTTATAAATGAAGATGTGAGCCCTGACATAAGTGGCCTCCATGATCACCTCCCTACAACAGCGTGCGTATTTGTTATTGTTCTTTTGGGCATGCGGGTCAGTTCAGTAACGTAACCAGTTCACAGTGGAATCTGATAATGAAAACATTTTTGAAAGACGTGAGCAGCCAAACAAAAAAATCTGATCTGAGCAGTAAAGCTGAATTTAGCACTGAGGCTTGTAGCATGATTGTTACATACAACAAAGCCAGAAAACTCCTGGAGCAGCAGTTGCTGATTTATTACTGTTGGTCAGCACCCCACCAAGCTCTGCACATGTGGTCAATTTGTGCGACTGTATGTCATAGTAAAATCTTGCCTTTAAGGTATTTTTAGTGTTTGTAGTTAGGGAGGTGCTGAAGGCTCTCCTGGGTTTATTTAATAATAGCTGCCAGGTTTGTTAGCAATAAGGCAGATTAATGGACTCCATGCTGTTACTGTGCAGGTGGTCATAGCTGTGGTAGCCTGCTGTGCTGAGCGCAGCACTGGCCAGGCTTGTTAAGACACAACCAGTGAAGTGGGCGACTCGCCCCCAGAGGAGGCACCCACCTCCCTGTGGGCCAGCAGGTTACCACTAGTTGACAAGTTTCAGCTTGCCCTTTACTTGACTGAGTGGCTCTTAGTGATAATGTTTGTTTTTCACTGCCCCCGTCTTTTCTTCCTTTTTGCATCATTATTCTGCCGAGTCTCTTTTCGCCTCATTTTCTGCATCACTTTCTGTTCTTTTTAATCCCCTGCTGTGTTCATGTCTATGTCTAACTGTTTTTTAATGTTTCCCTCCTCATTCAGTGGTCTCCAAGAGTCGTTAAACCAGAACTTCCTGCTGGTCATCAGCCATCGTGAGGCCCAGAGGGACTACAGTCTCAACTTCCCCGGCTCCAGAACCATACAGGAGGTATGGCACCAGCGTACACGCAGACACAGACCGTGCAAGACATCAGAAAGTCACTTTATATGCCCAGACACACACAAAAGCTCTCAGTAACTCACCCAGAGGCTCTCACACACATAATATTATTGTACCTGATTCCACTTTCCCATAACACAGCTTTCATTCCATTTGCCAAACATTGCTAGTCTATCTCAGCCATCGATTCATTATTCATCACAAATGATCACATTTCCGAGCACATAATTACTCTCACAGCTGCGGTCTGGTACAACCCCCTCTTTTTCTCCCCACTCCCCCTGCGCTGCGTCCTTCTCCCTCTCTCTCAGCAGTCAAGGAGGCGGTTTAAATACTGAACATTGTTTGATCTAGGCATGCAGGAGCGATGGAAAGAGACAGAGTCCATTCATTTTCCTCATCTGAAACTAAACAGTAGATTCGGCAACCTATGAAATATTTATTCTGGACCCAGTGTGAAGGCAGTACATCTCGCTGTCCATGGTTATTACTATCACAGCTGCAAATGGATTATGAAAATATATGTGTGTGCTTGCTTGCCTATGTAGATGAGTAAGTGTGTGTGTGTCAATGTTTGGCTCCACGCGAGTTTAAATCAGCTCTTCCCTACACACGCACACACACACACACACACACACACACACACACACACACACACACACACATTACTGGCCTGTACTGTCCTGCTCTAACCCCCCATGCAGAGGGAGACCTGAGCAGGTGTCGTTTGTTATTCACAGTGGGGAGGTTGCCATCACAGGTGAGGGGAAGTAAGCTCCCTGAAGACTGATCAGGTAGAAGAGAGAAGTCCCACTTTACCTCATGTTAAAGGGAAACATAGGTATTTTTTTTTTAACCTGGACCCCATTTAACCAGACTAACAGAGACGACAGTCTTTGAAACTGGTCCAATATTGAGAGAGGCAGTGACAAAACAGACTACAATGTAATTCCTTCGGGCAATTGTGCACTGTCAATTTCTCAACTATTAAATGTGCTTGTTTTGTGTCACTGACAGGCTCAGATTGTTAGAAGTGTTTGACAGCATTACTGAATGGACCCTACAGAGAAATAAAACTATTTTCTTTATCTTTCTCTGGTAACCCTGCAAGAAGTGAATTGTTGGAAGGAAAAGCAGTGGAAATGTTAGTGAGAGTTGGAAAGAGGAGCGCCGGGAAGAGTATGTTGTGTTGAAGTACAACAAGCCTAGCTTAGTGTTATCTAAAAGTCATTTCATGGCTGAATATTTAGATGATTTTGACAATGTGGAAAAGTACGCAAGATTTCAGAGTCAGACTTGGTTACATTTACGCTACTATTAGCACTACACTAAAGCCCTGTTTCCACCAAACACTTTCTCTATGATACTTTGGAACCAGAAGTAACCCTTCAGACATGGTACTTCGACCCTAGCGTTTCCACTCCAAACAGTACTCTTAAGCACTAGCTGTATTTCCTGGCTCTTCACTGGTGATACAGATGGACGTCTGCACCTTGTTTATCGTCCACAAAACCAGGTTGCACGGCCACATTTTCAGAAGAAAATAAAACAGGCTGCAGTGAGAGTCTCTCTCCATGGGATATTTAAAAATAGCGTTTTAGTGCCTATAGTCCCTCTAAGGCAAGCTCTGGGGTTTAGTGTTGCTGGAGTTCACAGGAACAACGCTCCAAGACACTTTTTTTTTTCTTTGTTGGTATCCCAACAAAGGGGTGACCAAAAAGGGGGACAGTACAGTACGGTTCCACCGGTACCATCCACAGCTTTTCATAGCGGAAATGGAAAAAAACAGACTGAGCTGTACTATACTGCTTGGTGAAAACAAACCAAATTGTTTTCAGACACTTAAAATAACAATATGAGCCTATCAGTGGCAAAAATACACACTGTCAGTGGATGTAAATCGACAACATGCCCTTAATGATTACATTGCTGTCTGTTTCGTCACTGCGGCCACCATGGTCTCTCTCAATACTGGACTAGTTTCAAAAATTATGGTTTCCACTAGTCACAAACAAAAAAAGGGGAAATAGGGTCCAGGTTGATAGGTTATCAATAAGATCATCATAATTTTGCACTTAATATACTGGGTTGGAAATATCAGTATCAGCTGTTTTCATCCCTGTGGCAGTTTTGATTTTCTGTTTTGTGTTTGTTTTTTTCTTTGTGGTCTCCATCTTTTACATCCAGTGAATTAATTACTTTCAGGCAGCAGTGAAAGGTGTTCCTTCTAACTTCTTTGCTCACTGCAGCCCCTGGCTCCTTGGTGAGGGTGAAGATTACACTAATAATAATCAGGCTACTAGCAGGGCTTGTAATGGTGCTAATTGAACAGATTAGTACAACCAACATCTGAACTGGAGGAGGCAGCTCACCTCCCCGGCTCTCTACCTCTCCTCCCTTCCCTTCGCTCTTTCCTTTTTCGCCTCCCTCCGTCATCTCTCTCTTTCTCTCTCACCCTCTTCTCAGGCAGATGGTTTTGATGAGCACCCACTGTGAACCTTAAGTGTTTCTGCTGGGATTACAAACACTGGGGAGGGGTCCCTGCGGTGTGGGAGGGGGGAACCATGGACACAGAAAGGAGGCAAAGGACTGTTGGCTTGGTGGGGGTGCTGTAAGAGGCCATAGGGGATGGAGAAGGGACAATGTGGGCTTAAACAGGCCTCCATGTCGCGGTCTTTTCCTTACGCATGCTTGTCTTTAGGCATCTCAAGGCCCCCTGCAGTGAAAATGAGGCCCAGAACTTTAACCTGCATAGATCTGGACTCTGTTTGCCCCATGTTGACCATGCTCTTTATATATTTACTCTTCAGCCAAGGAACAGGCGTCTCTCATTTTTTATTACCGTCATGTGTTAGGAAATAATATGCCATTAAACCATGTGTACACACGATGTAGGCAATGATTCAAAAGGTTCAGTGGCCAGTGTGCAGAGCTACAGGTGCAGCAACAGTCAAATACTAGTTGTGGATCACCTCAGCGAAGTTGCTATGGAGTAAGTTGTGATGCTCATAGTAAAGATGAGGAGTCGAGTCTTGAATTTTTTTAGATAAAAACAGTAATAAAGGACACAAACAATTGGAGGAGTGTATTTCTGTCATCGTAAGAAGACTTAAGAATGTAACAAAGAAGTTACACCATATTCAGCCAGACTGACTCCCCTTTCTGCTCATACTGTGTCCACTCACAGACACATATGGACTCCACTACAGAGCACCTTTCTCTCCCCATTCTCCCTTTTGTCTTAGCTGAAGACTAGCCGATGGTCCCTGCTTATGCATATCAATAGGGATAGAGTCCTGTCTTCTTGTTTGTCTTTGCCAAAGGCTCTGGCTTTGCCTTGTGGCTCTCAGGGAGCTGCCCTTGCCCCTCCCTTTCTATTCCTTCATTCTCCATCTCTCCCTCTCTCAGTGTCCCTTCTCTACCTTCTTTCTTCTCCATCTCTAGAGCGCAGGGCTGTGTAGACTCTGATTGGCATTACCAGACAAGAGTGTGGGGGTAAGTTGCTGGCTAGCTTCTGAGCTAAGCTGGAGAGCAAATGTTTGCCAGGGAAGTAGAGGGTAGAATAGGGATGGCTGCTGGTTTCGGGTTGTCCGTGACCAGACCAGTTGTCCTGGGGATTTCCCTCCTCTACTGCCCCCCGGGGCTGGGCCTGGGCCCCATCTCCACTCCGCAGCTGGGGGACATATAGGACCCGAATGCAGACAGGGCTACAGAGCTGAGAAAAGGAAGGTTGGATGGAAAAAGGAATGAAAGAAAGGCATCTGGTGCCTAGGGGAGACGTAGAAAGAGAGCGAGAGAGAGAGAGCTTGTGACTGTTTAACGGAAACCTTTCCTTCTCTTTGATTTGCTTCCAGCCAGGGATTACAGGCAATTGGCATTTACAATGATTGGATCATTAATTTTGCCGTGAGGCGTATTGCCCAGCAGCTCAGCATCACAGCCAGTCTATAGCTAATGTTGTGTATAACTGGCTCATACACGCCTGTCTCATCTCAACACGAACCGCAACACACAAATCAGCAGCGTTGTATTTGCCACTAAGACGTCGATTTAAATCCTTTTCTGCTCTGTCTAAGACATTTTCTTTACATTTTAGCTCCTGTATGTCCAACTCAGGGTTGATCGATACTTTTAATCAGTGGTGTCATGTTCTGCTTATTAAGCTATACGGCTCAGTGTCGTATATCTGCTCAAAAACTGGGGGTCAAGTGCATGAGTCAAGTTTGTAAACTGCATATACTAAAAGAGTAAAATCATCTCCGACCCCTCTCACATTTTAGTTAACGAATATCAGCCTTTACCATCACACAGAAAAGTAAGAGTCCTACAAGCAAGACTGAACAGTTTGAGAGTTTGGGATCTGAGCAGCCTCTGTTTATGTGGGTCAAACAATGAAAAATGTTTACACTCCCTCAACTTTACGTAATGTCTTATGATATGTAGTGTCTGTAGTACGGTTTTGTTTTTTGGTTTAATTTTGTGTTTATGTGAAACAGTGTACACCCTGGGAAGAGGAACAAATTCCAGAAAAAATTCATTCTGTTCATAAAGTGAACTTAAATCAAATAATGGCATTCAAACACTCAAGTCAAATTTGCTGTGTAAAATGAAGTATACATGTTTTAGTTTGTTGCAGTCTAACTTCTCAGCGAGGTAGCT
>JAPZEB010000021.1:19971160-19981479 GCA_029783705.1 Chaetodon striatus
GGGGGCAGCATTAGACAGTATTGCTCCCTGTATGCCGGCTGCTGTGGCCAAAACATGCAATGCTTTGTAACTGAGTGCTGCAACAAAAACTTCGGCTACCTGGAGAAGCTAGGGCAAGCCGTTGTGACACCCTGTTGTTTGGTTGCTATATGTTCTAAATTACTTTGGTTGTTTTTGATATGGTTGCATTAGATTCAAATAATAGCGTGATACTTCTCATATGGTCAGAGGAGGCCTGTGTGAGTGACTGCCTGCAGATTGTGATGGTGGTGGTGGTGTAGTTTCAGGTGGCCTGGTGTGTAGCTGTGTTTTCTTTCTGTGTTGAGATCAGGTTGTCCTCTGCCAGGTGCCTTTCACTGTCTGTCTCCACTCTCCTCCTCCTCCACCTCTCACCTTCATTCTCTCTGTGGTGGGCGTTAGTTTGTTGTTTCTCTGATGCTGCTTTAACCTCTGACTGCAGCCTCTTCATTACTAGTGTTTATGCCTCTCCTTTCTTCCCTTTTTCCCCTCTATTCATCGGCTGGCCAGCCGGTCAGTCAAATCCCTGTAGTCCGGCTGGTCAAACATAGATATTACACTCTGTAATAACACTGGCCACCCGCTCTGACCCCAGCCTGCTATCCTGGCCATAGCTTCTCTTCATAAGGATAGGCACCAAGCAGTGTGGTGTGGGATTTACGACAGAAAGACAAAGGATGGACTGTGCCACTCATTTATTATTGTTCTTTTATTTGTTTCTCAGCTTGTTTGTACTGCAAATTGCTTTGCTGTGCCAGGCCCAGCACAAATAAAATATAATTTCTTTGCGAGATTTATAACTTAGATAGAATATTTACTGTTGCCTTGATGAAGGGATGAATTCAGATTTAAATATAATTATTTCCGCAGGCAGCCCATAGTGTGTTTGTGCTCTCAGGCATCCACACAAGATGCAAAGTGAAGTAATATTAGAGTATTAAGGTGAAAGCGTCCAGTCAGAGTCTTCCCCCACAGTCTTCTTAGCTCAGTGTTTTGCAGCTGCTTTCCTGCTTTGCCTGACATTGGCTTTGACTTTGTGTTTGTAGCGTATTTAAGTTTCCACCTCCGTGACCAGCAGCCCTGCATATGCCCAAGGATCCATCTCTCTTCAGTACTTTTTACAAAGACAGGATTTGACCCGTGTGTGGAGGGATCTTTGCTCCACAATTGACAGTTTTCTCAGCATCAGTGTCCAGCCCTGCGGCCCTGAGGGGCAGAATTCTGCTGAACAAATGCAGTAGAATCCACGGCCGCCAGCGCTCAGACGCCGACGCGGCTTTGATCACCTTCGGCTGGCGCACATCAGGCTGGCGTTAGGGCTTTAAACCAACAACCCACTGGACGGTGTAACACGGCGCTCGGTGGGACAGGCGCTGCTGGCTGCTAACTGTTTAAAAGCACGGAATGTTATTAAGTGATGCAGATACAGCGTCCGCGCATGAATGGGAAAAGAGAAATACTGTTCATTTCAGAGCGTGGGGCTGTTGTTGCTGGGCATTAGCTGTGGCATCTGAAGAATGCTGATAACACTGGCTGTCTTTTTTATTTTTTTCTCCTCCTCTCCTTTTGACTCATCTCCTCATTCATTCTCTGCCTCCATCCTACTTTTTTCCTGCCGCTGAATGGAGGATACTTTGATGTAGCCCTGGCTATAATTTATAACATTGTAGTTACTGTTAAATTAGTCATGGAAATAGATTCCACTTACTATTTTAATATTACTTACTATTTTCAGGATGCTAAATGTAAAAAAATCTTTGTGGAGATTATAGTTGAGCTCTCTGTAATATTTTTGTATTTTAACTTTTTGTTTCACTGGTGTTGTGTGTCTGATTTTTGTACTTTGAAAATACACTAATCACTTTATCTTTCATTTATGCTTGCAGGTAAAGAGGAACATTTCAGACTTGACCAACATCCCAGTCCGGCATCAACAGTGGGAGGGATGGCCTGCGTCAGCGTCTGATGATTCTGTAAGAAGCACACAAAAACACCATCCAATAATTGACATTTGTTTCCCAGACTTACCAAAACAGTTTTACAGGAAATATTCAACATCTATCTCCAGTATTCTGTGTGCTGTAAATACTGCCTATATGTTGCTCTTATGGATATTTGGACCCAAGACAGCCTTCTCAAAGATAATTAAAAGTCAAGCCCAGAAAGCAATAACACTGGGCTGGCTTAAAAAAAGACCTCCAACCTATGACACATGGCAGTTAGTAGTTAAATAATTTACACAATGTGTAAATTAACCTTAATGCTAAGACTGCAAAATGTACAATTTACAGACCAATGCTCTCCTTGGTTAGAATCGATGGGGAGGCATAGACCCAGGCATGCTTGGGAAACTTCTGTGTTTTAACAATTGATTTTGTAAGTAGCTTTCTGGAGATGTGCGGGGAATTGCGGCTGCCAAGGTTGGGGTTATGGTTTTAATATTATTTCTGGAATGAATGTTTCTCATATTTGGTTTGTTAAGCTTTTTATTGGGTAGCTAATGGGTTTATAAACACACTTTCTGGATGGTTCTGTCCTATATATAGCAGTGATGAGTTGATGAGGGGGTGGAGAGCAGTGTAGGAGGGTAGGGATGAAGATGTGCACAAGTCGGGGTGTGTGTTTCAGTATGGGTGTGGATTAAAGTAGTGTTGAAGTTGGTATGCACCGGGGGGAGAGGGATAAGAAATCTATACAGACTACAAGTTTTGGAAAATTAAAAATGATCAAAAAGTGTGTTTAACTTTGCCCAAAAAACACAAAGTAAGAAAAAATGTCAAGCTCAAATTAAAGCCCATGTTTCACAGATTATTGATTTACATTATTTTAATACTAATAGTGGAAACTGTCCCTGTAATCCATGGCGAAACCATCTGTCAGAAGCATGAGAGTAAGATGTTGAAGCTAATTAAGATGTCAAAGACGGTTCCCGTCCTGTGTCCTCTATCTGTGGACATTAAAGCTCACATCATTGAGTCCCGCTGACCTCTCCCGTCCCAGGGTCGCTCTTCCCAGCCATTCACCCTGCACACAGTCAAGCTGATCAGAAGCGGCCCTCATACAGAACCTTGAGGAACCTCTGACCCCTTTTGTCTCACCTCTTCTTTGACAGCCCATGTGTTCCCATGCTAATTGTATGGGATGGTTTATCATGCTACATTGAGGAGCTGTTGTACACACATTCTTGTGTTAACCCCTGGCTAACGTTTTCCTTTTAGATCTCCGTGATTGTTGTTTGGTTTGGAGTATTGAGTGTTGACTTTGTTTCTTTTTTTTCCCAAGTGTTATCATATGTGTCCTCTGACAGAGCTGGCTCTACTGTAGCAACTAAATGTTTTATTCACACACACATTGTTTTGGTAGACACAGTCTTTTCTATATGTCAGCCATTATTCATGTTTCGAAAACTCAAAGTGAACAATGATGGCACCTGTTTTTGTGGCTCAAAGTAAAGCTTTTTTAAGATTAACAGTGAAAGCAAATACATTACGCCATTAATGTGCCTAAAAGGGCAAAGGACAAAAGGTTGTGCATCCTTTCACCACAGGAGATTGTTTGCCTTATTTTGTTCCATTACAGCTCAGAGCAGGCAATTGTAAAGCCGGTAACCACCAAACAAACCATACTGCCACAATGCAGATTTATTGTTGTTGGCATTATCTTTGTCGACATCCAGCTATGTGATCAGTAAACAGCCTGGGATTGCAACAGAAATACAAATCTTCTCAAATCTGAAAGCACATTGTGGGCATGTGGCGCGATGGCTGACCTCGGTGTTGTGCTCGTGTATCATGGCACCAAATGACTGACGTTTGCAACCACAACGTTTAGCTGGTGCTTGATGATTTTTGTGTTTACATGAGGAACAGAGCTGACCACAGACATTCAGACAAAAGCTGTGTTGAGGATGTTGGTGTGTCCAGCTGCAGCAAATTTAACTAGGGATTTGTGATGTGAAAACTGAAGGGAATGGGAACAACTCTGTAATTTGTTTTCAGTGATTAATTTACTTTTTTTTGTAAATTTGGAACTCACATAAATATACTTTATTGTACATTTTTAAGTGGTTTAAACCACTTAAGACAGTAAGGCACTTAAGTCTGTGAATTTCCATCACTTTACCAATTTCTATGTAATTTTAAGTAAGTATAAAGCAAAATAACACTTTTTTTTTTACCATTCTATATTTGTGATCTGCGTTCTGGTTATCATCGAACCTCAGCTCGGCCCCTAGGTAGCTGTGGATATGATCGCCAGGGATCATGAATAGATTGCAGCTCATTGTGGCATTATAGGCCCGGTTGGCACCTGGCTAACACACATCTGCAGTGTCTGTGTTTCCTGGATGAGGAGATATTAAAAAGCACAGAGACAGAAGTGTAATAATGGCCTCTGCTCTAGCCACAGCCCTCTTATTGAAACGTCTGAAGGTATTAACAGAGAAAGCCCAAGGCTTGGCTGGCCTAGCAGGCGGGTAGGGAGCCAGTGTTAGTGTCTAGCTCATTAGCCCAGTCTCATCTCCCGGGGTTTGGGCCAATAAACATGGCAGCCAGAGGCCCCAGATTACGTTTAGCTTCGCACACTAGCCCGCTTTCAGAGGAATTGATTACTACTTAACTGTGCTTTGCCTTTAAGTATATGATAAAACTGCGCCTGCCTGCCTGCATCTGTGCGTGTTTAGGGGCTTCTATTGGCAGAAATGGTACATAATATTCATGACTATGTTTTTATTAGTGTTTTGTCACCTGTAATAAGAGTTGTGTTTTTGTTACGTTAGAATGAGCATGAATTTATCTACATATGGAGCGGGTCCTCTCTCATGGAGTCTGCCATGTTGCTTTACAGTATCCCAGAGTGGGCAAACCAAACACTGGCTCTGTCGCACATGGGGAAGTTTCAGTTCTGCAGCCTCACCGCTAGATACCACTAAATCCCACACACTGGACTTTTAAGATGAGATAAGAAACTTTATTGTCATTATACTGCTCTGCAATACAACAACATTACAAAATAACGATGGCACTAAAAATTAAAACAGTACTAAAGAAAGTTAAAATGAGAGTTTTGCTCAAATTTGTGTGTTTGCAAATGTGTGTGTCTTATAGTACACACTAGAGCTGGGTATCAAACGTCAATACTTACTGAGTACTGTGGTATGGTATTGAATTAGCAACAGTATTTGTACATGTTTCAGATCAGTGGTTCCCAACTGGTGGGTCCTGGTCCAAAAGTGAGTCGTGGGTCCTTCTGAATGGACCGCAAGTGATTCGCAAACGTGTCAACTTGTAAAAGAAAAAACACTATATTGTTACGTACAGTGAATTTCCGGCACAGCGTGTTTTTTCTGAAGTGCCGCTTCCTGCTGTAGAGAGAGTGACTAACAGACAGCTGCTTAACAGAGACAGCAAACTAACTTGATGACATGGCCAAACGCAAGTACGACCTTGAATTAATGACTAAGGAGAAATCTGGACCAGTTGGGAACCACTACTTTAAATGATACCCAGGACTAGCTGACTATTCCTTGTACTTCATTTCACAGACAGGTTGTTTGCTGTAGTTGCTGCATCGTACAGTCAAAGTGAAGTTGTAAAAAGTGATTTTGCATTTACAAGAAGCACAAATGTTTTCTTATTTTCTAATTGATCCGTTGTTCAGAGTATCTATTTCAACTGTGGGTTGTTGTGTTCTGAGAAAGACATCTGAGTGGTGGCATTGTTTGTTTATGTATTGTTGGAGCACAGGAAATTATTTTGTTAGAAAGAAATTCTCACCTTTCAGGGAAACTAGTAGTTACGTGTTACGTCACCCTCCCTGATACTGTCCACTACTCAATGTGTTTCATTGTTTATTGTGCTCTGAATTATTCAAGGCCTTATGGAGAGTTGAAATAGGATCGGGATGGATAATGCTCAAGTAGCACTGGACAACAGATCAGTTCATTCAGTGCACTGTGTTATTGTATGTCATGTTAGACCAAGGAAGTTGAATGTAAAAGGAAATGGCACAAAGTGTAGTTGAAGCAGTAGCAAGGTGAGGTGATGCTAATTTCGAACAGGTAGATGGTGTTGACCTGGGTCAGCTACTGGTTTGAAGTATTTGTCAGTGTTAAGGTAAAGTATATAAATCACAACAGTGTAACTGTAACAATAATTTATCTCTGTTCCATGATGTCTTTTAAACATTGTCCAATTTTAAAAAGTAATGTCGTTGCCACAGCATCTGATTTGACACCCAAAGCACATGTGTCTCATGTAAGTGCACCACGTCATTTGACAGCAATGTATATATATATATCTTTTTTTTTCCAATTCTTTTTTTGTTAAATCATTCATCATTTCATTCTCATAGCCCTGTGTTTCCAGGCCTTGTGTAGGACACCATTACTTCAGAAAAAAGGTGTGTTTCATTATGTAATACGGAGGCCAAAATGGACTGATACAGTTTACGTTAACATAGGTATAAACCTAAAAAAAAGGGAAAACTGAACTCCACATATGAACCAAAACTTTGGGGTGTGTCTTCATGATACTCTTTTATATTCAAAGAGAAGCATGTAAAAAAGGATCCATTTAAATAAAATGAAAACCTCAGAAGGACATAAATTCACCTTAAACAATCGAAGGACGTAATCCTTTCCATCTTAAAGACATATATAATGTCAGTTCAATCATCCACTGTTGGTATTGCTGGCTTTAGCCACTTTCTGGTAATGGCTTTCCTACTGGCAGCACTTAGGATCTGAAATAGGTCTATAATTTTTAGATAGTTTTTTAAGGGGTGTTGATACTGATGTTCCTCGTAGGTTCATTAGACAGTTTGTAGTATTTGCTTGAGTAGCCATGTAGTCAAAAATATCAGTTTATCAATACATATAAATTCTGAATATATGAAACTGGTCTCAATACTCATTTTCTGTGGTATTGACACACACAGGTACCAGCTGCACTTTCTCATTTTCTCCGTCATTGTAAATGTTGACAACAGTCATTCTGCTGTTCTCTGCGCTTACTAAGAAAAGAGAAGTAACTGTTGTCATATTGTAGCCTTGTCTTCTAATAATAGCATTGAAATTGTATGCCCTCAGTGCTAATTTTCCCTGTGAATATAGATATTTTTCATGGCATTGTATCGTAGTTCCAGTATAACACTAGGATCATATGGAGAGGCACATTGTTAGTCTTTTCATTGTGTATGTTTGTTTTTAGCATTTCTGTTAATTGTCATCGGGTTTACAGCGTGACAACAATGCTGGTAGTACTTGAAAAGTCCTCCATCAGAAAAAACTTGTTGGACTTTGCTGTAGTCAAAACTTGATGGAATTCAGGAGATTAAAACAAATACTCCAGCATTATTTGCGAATATCATGATCTGGCTCTGCCTTCAAATTCCCCCTGATTCTCGGGGCTTTGGCAAAGCTCTGTCTGAACATTGCTGACGATGATGACAGAGGTTTTGGCAACAGTTGATCTGAGAGGCTAACAGGACATTAACTTCCTGTGCTGTTGGAAATACGCTGATTGAGCCTCTTTTCCCCGCTTCCTCCTTCTCCTTCTCTCCTATTCCTTCGCCTAAACAATACAGCGTGGAGAGTTTCCAGACAGGCCTCATCTCATTGGAGCTGTTTTGATTGGCAGTCTTTCCTCCACACCTGTTGGAGTGATTGACAGCCAGTGGGACATCCTTATTACATCCCCTCATCTCTTCTACCCCCCACCATCCACCCACCCTTCCTTCTAGCCAGTAATTGCTGACATTTATGCAGTGTTTCATGGTGTTTGCTAATGTATTAATGCTGCGGAGCCTCGGAGGTGCCTTGCCTTGTAGGCCAGCACCTCCCTCCAGTTCCCAGCTGGCATTAATGGAATCCTCCTCTACCTGATAGGGGCCTATTAAACTGAGGATTTATTGAAGGGGGGCCTGGTGGTTTCCGTAGCAACAGGGCTCAGCAGTAAGCTCAGACAGAGCCCCCCCTCCCTTGTGCGATTGGCTGCCTTCAGGTGACATTCAGCACCAAGTTAGTCTCATTTTCTATCTCCTCCGACTGTTTTTATGCGTTCTGTGAAGCTCACATTTCACAGATTTGGTTGTGTCTATTAAATATCCCACTGATCCAGCAGTCATTTATTTATGCCTACCTTAGCCTCTAGCTCTGTATTTGCATTTGTTTGCGTATGTGTGTACATTACACACACTGCGCAGGACCCCGGATACTAATCAGGAGAGGCATACCTCAAAGGAGCCTGAAACAAGGACACCAACAGGTGTTTAAGGGTGCGGTGCACCTGGCCTCTTCTTTTTTGACTTCCTTTTTCCCATTATATATTAATTTTTCTAATTTCCTCCATACTTGCTTTCCCACTTTTGTCACTTGTCCTTCCCCTCGCTCCATCAAAGAGAACGTGGAGTAAGGTGGTACTGTGGTTGTGGTTGCCGTCAGTGCAGCTGTCAGCAGTAATTATCTCACACTCACAGCCAGACACCTAATCCAAACACTGCCTACACTAGAAAAGAAAAAATGAAACACAGAAAGAATGAAGGGAGAGAAAGAAGGGTAGAGAAGGGAAGAAAGGGTTGAAGGGAAGAGGGAAAGGAGGGAGGGGGTAAGGGAGAGAAAATTCTTTCCCTGTATCGGCCCCTGAATGCTTCGAGCCTCAATGCAAGTGTTAATTAAAAGAATCCAAAAAAGAGGAGCCAGTTCCTTTGTGTGGAGATGTGGGAGAGGGTCATTTGGGGGGGTTAACCTCACCCCCCCACACCCCCCGTGCACTGCGGCGCTTCAGCCTTGTTTCCACGTTTCACCACTGAGCCGCCAAGCTGCACTTGTGTACCTCAACATCAGGAGAAGCCATCGGGTCAAAGCGAGGAAGAGGATTGAGAGGCACTCAACTCATTTTTTTTTTCCCTTTTCACCTCCCCTCCTTGCATCCATGTCAGCCCAAACCCTCCAGGCTGTCTTTGACAGGGGAAGTGATCAACTTTATTTATACACTTATTAGGCCCTCAGACGAAAGCCTCTCATTGTGAGTAGTGGGGGTAAAGGGTTTATGGGGATCCTCTCGGCAGCCGCTGTTAAGATTCTCACGTTTGATTGCCACTCGATTGGGGAATAGGCAGAATAGACTTGGGGCCATGCCTTCACATCCTTAAGACTCACACCCTGTATGTCTTTGTCCGACTCAATACATACAACTCTCTCTCAGAGCTAATTCAGCCCTCAGGCCCAAGACCCATCATTCCTCAAATGGCCACAGCTTTTCTTTAAGTCACTGTTGTTTTTTTCTTTAGTTCCCCAAAAAGTATTGCTATCTTACTTTACCTCTACTGTTGGAGGAATGATGCTTTTGTTCCATTACTTTGTAAAGTTCTCTGGTAAAATATGAATAACACAGTGATCTAATAAACAGGACCAGACTAAATCAGTTAGAGTTAAGTTACGTGAGCAAAGAAGAGGCAATTCAGTTAAGTGTTCTCCGTAGGTGTTCCAGGGATACTCAGCTGTCCTTGCTGTGACATTTACACATTTCTAATTGTCAAGAGTACACTCGCTACTAATTGGTAGTACACAAGAAATACAATCTGTTTCTTCTATTATTCATGAGTACACCTTTGTCACTGTTTCTGTGGTGACTGACTGTTTGAGGTCTCATAGTGAAGGTTTTAATTCACTGAGAAACAAAAGTCCTTTTTTTTAATATATATATTTGTTATGTGCTTCACCGTTGGCCTGTCCCTTTAGCGGTGATGTCATTCTTTGTTTGTGTAGTTTCAACATTGCATGGCAGTCTAGCCACTGCTTTTTTTGAGCAGTTTTCTTTGCTTAAGACAACACGGAGGAGGAACACTCATCAGGATATTATTCATTCTCAAACTGTCAGGGGAGATACCGCGTTTCTCATATCTCCGTCTTGGTTACTGAGCTGGTGGGAATTTAAGACACAGTGGTTAATATTGTAATCAGTATAGTCAACCTTTTTTCTTATGCTGTGATAAATTGTAAAATGGTTCCTCTGCTGGGGATCAGTGAGATAGAGTTCATTATCTTAGTTTAGGAAAAAATCTTTAAACAATTGATATAACTCTAATGTGTTAATGTCAATAGTGTGGAATCAGTCATTCAGTCTATCTCTATTAAACTTTGCCTATTTTTGCTGTTTGCTTATTATATTGCTCTTTGTTTTGTTAATTTTTCGTACTACACAAACCTGTTTTTTCTTTTTACCGATACATACCGTACTTAGATATTGTTTTGTCTCTTATCTTACCTTACCTTATCTTATCTTACCTTATCTTATCTTATC
>JAPZEB010000021.1:19994999-20014633 GCA_029783705.1 Chaetodon striatus
AATTTGATTTACCGTTGAAAAACGACCAATTTTGTCCACCTTGCTCTTTCCTGGATAATTGAAATGTTCGCTCATGCTTCAGCTCATGAACTTTGTCTTGACCCACCGCCATTTAATCTTGAGTGCTGAATCGTTACTGCACATATGCAACCCAACAGCGATAAGAAGGAAGCAAGATGACTCACTGTTTAGCTACTTCCATCATCAGGGCAGAAAAAAAAATTGTTTCTAATTTGCTCTGTTTGCTCAAACTAGCCACTGAGTTGCTAGGTTTACTTGTCTGACACGTGGCATTTTACTTTCCCCTGACAGTCAGGCAACCCTAACAATTCAGCCCTGACAACTTAAGTTCAATAGTAGTAGTATTTTGTTTACAAATTGTATGATATTATTTGTGTAAGTTTTAGTTAATTAATCTGTTACATATTTTAACAACCTACACTGTTGGACTGAAACAGTAAAATCATATGCTTAGAATTTGTTAAATTTTGGCTGTTATAAAAACAAACAACACTCAACACACGTGAACCTGTTCTTCACACAAACATAAACAATTTGTGTTCATTTGAGTTCGTAAACAAGGGTGGACACAATAATAGGGACATCTGTACAATATATTGTAAGTAAGAATCATAGTTCAGCCTAAAATACCGCTTTTGTGACACTTTTAGGTTTAACTTTCGTTGAGACTGTGCCAGACGAGTATGGCTTTAATGTGAGTAATATTTTTCAGCTGTACTTCGGGGTCCTGTTATTGTGTCAGCCTCTGTTTCCATAACTCTAAAACCAGGTAGTTTTCAGTTTCAAATTTTAAGCGTCTGTCCAGGAAACATAGCTACATGAGTGCTCAAGAGGGTTTCATCAAGTCTAGTTTATATTTGTTATATATTTATTCTTAGTTATACAAATGATATTCTATGTATCATAAATTGCAAAAATGTATGGATGTTGTTTTAACACTGTGTCCAGTGTTACTCCCTGGTCTCTGGGTCTCGTCATCAGGAATCTAGTGAGCAAAGAGTTTTTAGCATTAATCAGAATGATGACCCAATACATTTAAATTGCCTTTTAATTATTTAATTCTCCGGACCTCTCAGAGATCCTGACACCTATGGGAATTTTATAGTGTTTAGTTTTGCATTTTTCTCCAACTGTAAAGTTAAATAAGAGCAATAACTCAACCTCTAAGCCCCGACTGCATTCTTAATCCTTATGTTTTATTTATATGTGACTTACTGTCTGGAGGAGTGGACTGTTTGCATACTGAGTTGTATCTAATAAAGAGGATATTGAATGTATTTCAGAAGAGCAGCTTGCTTGTGTGCAGAGGGCTCTGCAAACTGTCAAAATACCCTGTTCTGGAAGCTGTTACCTTTTTCTAGTATCGTTACTTTTGATACTTCTATCGGAGGAGGTTAATGTAGTTTTAGTTAGTGCTCTGCCCCGTCCTGTTACTTATACGTTACATTATACAGTTATTTTAAGCCCTCGAAGACCAAAGAAGAGATCTGTGTTTTGTCATTGCAGTGTGGACCGCGAGCTTGTAGAAAATGATCTAAAATGTTAGTGTGGATGGAGCCTCATTTGACACATAAACAGCGTTTTTCAAATCTATTCGCATTCGTGTGGACATGTCCTTAATTGCTGGCATTCAGCTCTCACTCCATTGCTCACACCCTGCATCTCTGTCTCCTCATTCTCTCTTCTACTTCATTCTCTTTTTGAAGCGCGGAGGTTGCATGCTAACAAAAGGCGTTGTGTTTGCATGGTGAGGCCCCTGATTGGGCAATCTTGACTAAGCTGTCTGAATAGAGGGTCAGTGGGAGACGAAGGACTCCCTTGGAGTCCAAACATCTCTATCTCTCCATTTACGCTCAAAGTTTTGGTGCAGCTCCAGCAGTCTGTGTTGGTAACTGGCAGGTCTGTGCGACACCTGTTTATTACACAGCTCCTGCTACTAGGAGGGATATTTATCTCTGGATAGCACATTCTGTAGAAAAATATTGTAAATTTATTGAAAATAAATTAAGTCTGCGTGTGTGATAGATGGTAGACGTGGTGAAAGTAAAGGTAGACTGGCTGAGGATTTGATTGGGTTTGCTCAACACGATTGTACCCGGTGTTCTCTCCTACTTCCACTCATTTCCTGTTACATCTTCTCCTTCCCGATCGTCACATCTCTCTTTATTTCCCCTCTCTTTATCCCACTACCTCAACCCTCTCCCCAGAACCTCCAGAGTTAAGCCTGCCCTCTGGTAGCAGCCATTTAAGAAAGACTCGCACCCTGACCTCACCCCTCCATTATTTCTTTTAAGGAAATTCCCTCCTTCCTTCATTCCACTCTCCTTTCTCTCGCATTGGCCTCCTTTGCTTTTTGCCCCAGCTGAGCCTTTTTATTGCACATTAAAAGGCAGGCAACATCTGGAGCTTTTCATCACACACAGCTAGTCACAGCTTTGCTGCTAACGCATGCATGCACATGTGCACACTCGCTCACTCACACATACACTGCTTCTCTGGATTCTCACGCTCTCTGGTTGATCCAAAGTGACTGGTGATTGGCATCAATCACACAGGCTGTTAGAAAGGTATCTTGATTTTGTGTGTGTGCATGTGTGCATGTGTTGAACCTGCTGATATTGGAATGTGCCTGTTGCTGAGCCCTCTGTATTCTCACAGGCCTCCCAGTTAAATGATTAATTATGCATAAATGTAGTTCTGCTGATTGGATGCCAGTGTAATTGTCACCCATGGGAAATGAATCTGATATATCGTACAGGTGCTGTGCTGTCATTGCACATGGCAAATATTGAAACTATAGGTAGATAAACACACTGAAAGTAGTTCATTTCATCAGAGCGGGTCACGGTTCCTCAAATCTATTACACACTTTATTCTATGCATACATATCTGTACAAGCACCTCTAAAAAGTAAACGAAAGACCATCTTTACACCTTGCGTTAAAATGTGTCGTATATTCAGATTTTTTCTATAGATATGATTTAACCTGATTACATTAATCCTGGTATTAATATGTGTCTCCACCGTCCACATTGAGCTCACATGTCCAGTTCACAATCTACACTTTTGTCGGACTAAACTGAAAGCAGAAAATTGGTCTTGTCTTGCCTGTGGCGCATGAAGAATACGTCCAAACAGGCCCCACCTCTGCCTGTCAACAACTATTATGATAACAATAAAAATAAATGTATTGTTATTATGACATGTGATTACAAATATCCACCCACAAAGTTGCTGTAGGTGAGTTGAAAACAAAATTACATTTACACTTGTGTTCAGTGTGGTGACAATAGCCCCGTTTCCACTGTGAAAAGTTGGTACCAATGGAACTGTTCTGTACCGTCTGCCTTTTTGGTCCCCCCTCTGTTGGGGTACCTAGCACACAGATCTGGTACTAAAAGGTGGAGCTGTGAACATTGCAGTCTGTTGACTGGTCAATAGAGGACGGTCACTCTGCTCAGGGCTGAGTTGTGGCTGGTTTTATTAGTCGACTGTAACATAAAATGAAAGGATGTTTTGCTGCCTCTCGCAGCAGCTGTAGTTGGAGAAAAAATAACTTAATTCACTGGACCGACTGCTGGTTACTTTTAAGGTGAAACGTTAACCTGTACCATCACTCACTTGTACCTGTTTTATTTTGTTCTGAAAATGTTGGTGTCCATCCCTGTTCTGTGGACGATAAACGAGGTGCAGACTTCCCTCTGTGTCACCATAATGAGGAAATACAGTGAGTGCTGGACGGAGCAGTGAATGACAACAACCCCGCCCACATTTAAGGGTACTGTTTGCGGTGGAAACACTTGGGTCTAGGTACCATGTCTGAAGGCCTACTTTTGGTTCCAAAGGTACCATACCAAAAGTGTTTGGTGGAAACGGGGCTAATGTGTCCCTGACTACCTCCAGAGGTGGTTTGGCCTATCACATGATAGTCTGTCCCCAATGTGTTTCAGGTGCATTTACATCTGTACTTTTGTGTGGTCCAGCACTATTTGCGTGCAATATGAACAAAACCCATCTTAATGCAAGCTGTAAAGGTGTCAAAGTGACTTAATTGTGTTGCTAATTCTTTTGTAGAGATTTGGACTGTCAACGGTATACAAGGGCCTGTCACAATAGTGTGACAGTGACCAAGAAACACAGGTGTTCGTGTTATTGTTAATGACCTTTGAGTGTAAGTTGGTGTCTCAACTGCTAAGAGCACACACCAACACGCAAACCTGTTCTGCACACTTGACTTCACCTCTTGACATCCTCCTACCTGAAAACATAACTGGTTTAGAGGGAGAACAAAATGTCGTTTTCAAATCAAAACATGTCCATGTTCTCTCTGAAACAAAGTGTGTATGACACAGTGAGCAATCGGAGCATCCGGTTCCCATACATAACTCCCGTACAGGTGGCTGGCAAAAATATTCCCTGCAGTGCTACTGTACTAGCCTGACTCATCAACTGCTCAGTGGAGCAAATGTCAGGTCTAACCAGTCTACTCATATCTTCACGCACCACTTTGATATGAAGAAATGTGATGTGACAGTCCTGGGTAACATTAACTATTTTAGCTGTCTGGATGTGCAGTGGAGAGGTGGAAATGGGAATGGTGACAAATTAGAAGCTGTCAGTCACTTTAACCATCGGAGCAGAGACCTTAAACTCACGTTAGCTGCATGTTCCATGCAGGTGTTTCCTCTACATGTAGATACCCCTGAAGGACTTTAAAGGCCACAGGTCTGGTACAGATGAGGCTACATTCTTTACCATGTTATGTTATGGCTGGATGAGACTGTGCTGAACTGTTCACCTTAGCTCCTGCAGTAGCTTGACTTCCTCCTGCCCTCAGTGTTGTGTCCGTACTTGTTCTATAGGTGGATTCATATCCTGGTTACAGCATTTCTGTCATTCTTACAGTTAATACATCTACATGTTTAGGTTGTGTTTACCAGTCAAGCTGTTTTAATGTTGTGATGATGATTTTTTTTTTACTGTGGTGGACTGACTTCCTCAATTTTGAGATAGAAACCAAAGCAGGTTGGTTTGTGTTTGATGAGAGATTTAAGATTGGGTTACCCTTCAAGTTAGTGTCCATTGTTCCCTGGCCTTTCATTACAGGTTAGAGTTTCCCTGTGGGCCATTGTTACGGTTTGCCCGGGTCGAGGTCTGAACAGGGACAAATGTCAAGGCAAAATGATCACTAGGATTTAGGGTACCCAACTTCTTCATTGCAAGACGTGGGTCAGTCAAAGTTCAGCATTTTGAAAAGTATTTGAATCAAATTCCTGAAAAATCTTAACGGTCCAGTGTGTAGGATTTAGGGGGATTTATTGGCAGAAATAGGAAATAATATAATAAGTATGTTTTCTTTAGTGAATTATTAACTGAAAATAAGAGTCTTCATGTTTTTGTTACTTTAGAATGAGCCGTTTATGTCTACGTAAGTATTGGGTCCTTGTATACAGAGATTGCCATGTTTCACTGCTTTGTTTATACATTAGCACAGAATGGACAAACGAAACACTGGCTCTAGAGAGGGCTATTCAAATTTTCACATTTGCCACCTCCATGACGAGCTGAACAGTGTCGGAAAAACAGATTTTCACTGTGAAACTGATTTATTCAGTGTTTTTACTGGTTTAAATCACTGAGTCCATTCGTTTTGGATAGGATGAGACTTCTGCTGATATTTCAGCTTCCAGTAAAAACCCCCAGAACATCTGGTTGATAAGTAATGAGAGAATAAAGGTGAGCGCACATTTGCTGGTCTAGTGGCCCATCTGCAACGAGTTGATTAGTGTTGGAGAAACACTGATTTGTAATGTGAAGCTGTTTTATTCAGTGTTTTTACTGGTTTAAATCACCTGGTCTGATCGTTTTGGAGAGGAAGAGACCTCTGCAGATAATTGAGCTTCCAGTAAAAACCTTTCTGAACAATGAACACTGATGGAATCCTAACCGCAAGTTCATGCTTAGCATACAGGAGAAGTTTCAGCTGGTTGCGATCTGCAGTTGTCACCACTAGATGCCACTAAATCCTACAGACTGCTCCTTCAAATTCAGTTCTGCTTTGAGCTCAGGTGCGGTAGCACTTCTTTTAGTTCATTATCCATATTTTCAGCAAGTATTTGTACGATTTTTACTCACAACAGTGAACTCAAGTACCATATTTCACAGTTTGAGAAGTCTGCAAGTAGCTCCCACAGCTTTGGCTTCATGTTTTAATGAGTCGTCACCCCCCCTCTCGGACAGCCTTCCATCTATCTTCCTCTTCTGACCCGCTGTCCCTCCACCCATTCCATTACTTCTCTATTTTACCAGCCAGTTATTAAAGTAGATCTTATTAAAAGGCAGGAGAAAAAGCTAATCTATATTTGCATTCAGTCTATAGCAATTCATTAATATTATGACATTTACAGGGAGCTTGGCGGGGCCCCGGCTGCCTGCTACCCTTTTCCCTCTCTGAAATGTTAATTTAAAAAGTTCTGTCTTTGTAATGGAATAAGAAATCCTCTCTTGCCCTATCAATTCTGGGTGTCTGGTGAGGAATACTAATTCATCTACGGCTCCAATTGAGATAGCATGTCACTCTGATGGAATAAGAAAATGCAGAATTGGTTTTAAAGTCCTTAATGCCACGAGTAGTGTGTATTTCTCTTTTCTGCTGCAGTTGAAAAATAAGGAGTATAGGCCTCCTTTTCCATATGTTGTAAAAGTGCTTGTGTGTTTATGTATGTGTATGTATATGTCTGCTTTACAGGCTTCAAAATATGTGTTCAGCTCCAAGAGAAACTAAATAAAAAACTAAATTTAAGTTGGCATATTTCTTTCTCTTTCAGACTACTCACCATGTGTACGAGGCACTTTGGCAGTGTGGTGACACAGACTATACGGACATACAAGACAGACCAGTTCCCCCTGCTCCTTATAGTCATGGGCAAACGCACATCCAATGAAGTTCTAAATGTTATTCAAGGTAACTATGACTTAATTTGTAGTATGATAACATCTGAAGATAGAAATGTCTCTAACTCATGCAAAACACAAAGATTAAATGACACCCTGTTTTATCTTCAGGCAATACGACAGTGGACGAGCTGATGATGAGGTTAATGGGGGCAATGGAGATCTTCACGGCACAACAGCAAGAGGACATCAAAGATGAGGTAAAGATTGAGTGCAATGAGGTGTGAGTTGCCGAGTGTTGGAGATATTGGTCGTAGGGATGTCTGCCTTCTCTTAAATTTAATGAAACCAGATGGCACTCGGCTTGTGGTGCTCAAAGTGCCAGACAAAGAAATACATTTGAAAAACTCAACAGCAATGTTTCCTTCCAACAATCATGACAAGGTTATTCAGTATAATACACAGACCTTGTTGTGAGCAGTTCCATGTAGGAACTATTTTCTTTCTACCAAACTACACCCGCCAACCCTATCACTGTGCAGAGGGAAGAGTACATCTCCTCATGGACGAGAACCTTGTGGTCTTGACAGCACATGTTAACATTAAAGGTGCATTAAGCACCACATAGAAAATAAGCATGCATCCATGCTGCACTGTAATGCGGTTTGCAGGTGTAGTTTGGTAGAAGAAAATTGTTCCTATATGGAACTACTCACAACAAGGTCTGTGGATTACCTTGAGGAACAGGATCATGATTTCTGGAAAGAGACATTGCTGTTGAGTTTTTCAAATGTATTTTTTTGGCACTTTGAGCACCACAAGCCGAGTGCCATCTAGTTCCATTATATTGAACAGAAGGAAGACATCTTTACGGCTGATATCTCCAACACTCAACATCTCATATACCAAGACAATCTAGACTGATAAATAGCTTAACTTCTCCCCTTTTAAAATAAATAATCTGCTTTTCTGTGTATTAGTGACTTTATGTTAGTATTTTAGATCTCATGTAAAAGTTCCAACCGTCTTTACCTTAATTTCCTTGATTTAGGCTTTGTTCATAGCCACATTCAAAGGCCTGGGTGGGACAGTTCAGCGGCCTTTTACGTCTTGCTTAAGAGATAAATCACAACATGCAGGGACAGCTCAGACGGCGGTGTTAAACTGTGGCATTCTTGTAATGACAAGCAGAGAGAATAGTTAACCACTTCACCTCATTCCCCTTTGGTTCTAGTGTAATGTGCCAGCTACAGTCTTTGGTTTTTGAATAGGTGTACGACTCAGACTCACTGTGCTGCTCTGTGTCTGTCGACTACCTCTTTTACTCCAGTAGAAAGTGGACAAACACCATTGAGGGATACACTCCATACAAGAAAGAGAGGGAACAGTGGTTGGAGTCTTTTCATGTCATAGACAGGAATGTGGGACAGTACGACGGAGAGGTCCCCTCACTGTCAAAGACTTTCACCTCTTAACCACTTACTAATGTGTTGACTCAGTGACATCAAACAAGAGAATGACACAATATGTGTTTGTCCAGACAGGTTTTCAGTCAGCTGAGTTATTTCTAAATTCTATATAGCAGTAATATAGTAAGTAATATAGAGATCTATGTAACTAAGGTAGATTTGCAATCAATAACAATACTCTATTTTTCTTCCTGTGTATCACACTTACAGATGTTTTGTTCTGCGTCAAGCTGTGAAATCGTCTCTTATTCCCACACTTCTGTCAGCCTCTCACTAACATTGTTGTGCCTCTTTTTTAACTACTGTATCTATAGATGACAGATGTCACAGCTTATTAGGATTTAACAATTAAACAGTCAGTCAACCAAACAGCCACTCCAACAATGCTAATGTGATAGTCATAGCATTTCAGTCATGGGAACAGTGGTTGTCACACACACACACCCCGAGGCTTAGACTACCTCAGGTGGGTTACTGAGTATTGAGTGACAGGTATTCACTTTGTGCTGTTATTATTGCTACAATGCTCTCGCTTCATTTTGGATTTGTCACACTTCAAATAATCATCAATGACAAGGAGTGACAAGAGGTATTCAGAGTATGTTCATGTGTCACATCAGACTATCAATCATGAGGTGTTTTAAAGGTTCACACTTAAGGCTGGGTATCATTTGAATTTTTTCAATGTATGTGCCAATGCACTCACTGAGTACAGACAACAAAAGGATACTTTTTCAATACCTTATTGTTATATTAGCATGTTTTTCCTCTCATGTTGTTCAGTGAACATATAAGCCAAAGTTCACAAACGTTAAATATTGTCTAAACACAAGCTGCTGTACAAGAACTTTGCAGAAATTAAACAGTCTAAAACTTACATTTAAATGAGAACTCGGCTGATCACAGAATGAGTAAACAAGAATATGAGCAGACTTTCTATGCCAGCTTTCACTACTTGACAGTTTCTGATACTCTGTGCTACAGACACATTTTGCTTGGTATCAAAAAAGTATTGAGATTCAATACCCAGCCCTATTCACAGTGGAGGACTGATTGGTTCACTGCATCACATTATACCTTATTAAGTAATATTGCGACTATATTTAGTAGTTTTTGTAATACAGTGACACACGTGCTTCTTCTGTCAGACACAAAATTAAAACGGTGGACGGCAGAAATCTGGAAATGTCAAAAAAAGGAAAATACCTTCCTCCTGCAGCTCTCTAAAGTCCCTCATGCTAGATAACCACAGGCAGTTGTGCGAACTTAATACAGTAAACCAGTGTTTCCCCAGTGGGGGATCAGTATCCTATCTTATTTGATCTTATTTCATTGTAGAGTTTGTTAGCCACCCCACTGTCCCTTTGCCTCACTTTCCACTGCTGTGGATTGCTCCCCTCAGGAGGAGAGAGATGGACCTTTGGTCGGTGGCTCTAGCGGCTCAAATTTGGCCAGTGCTGAGTGTCACAGGGGGCTTGTGGCCAGTGGCAGTGCCAGGTCTAATCTTTGTAACAGCAGTAACAGAAAGTTAAGTGATCTGGCAAGGAATTTGGGCCATGTGGTTCCCTGGAGCTGGAGTTGGCGCTAGCTGAATTCGGCTGCTGCGGCCGCTGTCTTCCTGGTGAGACGGTCTGTAGTGGCAGAAAGTAAGGTGGAGGACACACAATGATTCAAGGCTCTACCTAACCTTGGCTGCATCAACGTGAACTTGGATCTGCAGTCATGAGGTTTTGGCACCAGGTAGCATTTTTCTCAATCTCTGAAACTTGTTTCATCTCGTTAGTTGTCAGGTTCTCTTTCAGACTCTCTTGTTGATGAGGCTATTTTACTTTTTTGGTTTCTTTTGCCCTGTAGAAAGTTGTTGCCTAAGCTTGATAAGCAATTTCTGCTGTAGGATTCCCCACCAGGCTCTCACCCAAAGGACCTGCACATGCATCTGCATTTATAGAACAGCCAACAGGAACTACCTTTTTCTTAAATAACCTCTGATTGGCTACAGTCTCCCATCAATGTATTCTAAAGCCTGAAAACAGATCTACGAGGAGGTGCGAAAGTCAAGTTTCTCTCAGTCTGCTTGAGTGACAATATGCTCAAAGGTTTACACGGGATTTTTGCCTGTTGACACCATAATTTAACTGCCTACTCCAGCTTTTAGTCTTCCATAGTTGGCTAACTGCTACATAAAACAGTTTTGCTTGGTAAATGATTGCGCCTGTTTCTTTTCTTACAAGCTGATTTGATTTTAGTATTTCTTTTTTTTAAGCTATCTCCACAAAATACTTGTATTACATTACTGTGTTATCATCACGTCTTTTATAATCGTTGCAACAACTGGCTCGAGATCAGAGAAATAAGAAATTAGATTTATTGTGGCACAAGAGTTTAGTAAAGCTGTTCTGAAAGGTATTAAAGTGTGATAATTACCCAGGCATGGCCTGACAGGAGGAAATAGCTTGTGAAAATGTCAAAAAAAAAAAAGACAGCATAGAGAGTGTAAGTGGTGATGAAAGCATAATGTTCCAGTGTGATTATTCATGATTAGTACTAATAACCACAGGATTTTGATATATCCTGTATCTGACAGGACCTATCCCATCTCCGAGGTGAAGTCAGCCTTGATACTGGACTAATCCCATCTTCACTGTAGCAGCTCCGAGGCATTGGTGGATTTCCCTCTCTGCCTCTCTCCCTTCCCTCTTTCTTGTGTCCCTTTTTCTCCTGTTTTCCACCTCAGTTCTCCAAAGACAGACTCAGACAAGAACACAGACATCCACCCAAACCAGACATTCCACTTTGACAGTGACTTTTGTGTCTGTCTGGAAACGAAGCAGCTGGACAGCCACATTGTGCCTTCAACCAACCTTACTGACTCGCCAGTCATTCCTATGGTTGTCTGTGTTTTAGCTTAGTCGTTACGAACAGACTGACGACTCACTGCAGGTTTTGTGGTCTGCGTCTGTCAGCATCACAGGCTATTTTCAGCTCGGGTCATTTCACATGCATTTCGTGTGAAGTGCAGCCAAAACTAACCAAAGTTTAGTTTTGGTCAGGAGCGCCAAATGTACATATCTTTTGATATTGGAGGAAATTGAAGCACCCAGGGGATCTATAACCCAGCATCAAGGGTTCATGCAGGGTTCACAAAAAGGACCTGAGCTGAGATTTAATTCCATTTTGCTGTAAAGTGACAGAGCCAAGGTGTTATCCAAAAAACAAAAAGCCACTTCTTTCAAAAATTAAAACAGCTAAATACAAAAACAGCTTTTTGCAACACTTACTTGTTATGTGAGCAAACATTAAATGTGTGACAGCTTGTGTTTCTGACTTCTGACCACTAAGATAGTTTATTAGCACCACTATAAGACAGCACATGTCTCGCCAACTTGACGAGTAGCCAAAATATAGAAGTGGAAAATCTGTTTCTTTTTTCCTCCAAAGATAAGGTCTTTAAAATCACATTGTGTTTTAGCAGATACACGGCAGATTAATGTTTCGTGTCATGCTTCTCAGTCGCATCAGGTCATTCAAGACAGATGGTGCATTTGAAAACACATTACAACAGTTCAAAATGAGTATCAAACATGAACTACTGTGTGACTTGTTTGCGTGACTCAGTGCCAGTCTATTGAAGGTGGCCACTTTTGATGCTTTTGTCCCCCTCTGCCATTCTTTTACAGTTTCCTTTCAATGTTCATCTATTATGCGGGCCAAAAGCACAAATGTATCCTTTGCATTTTCTGATTGAATACAACAATGCACACTGTCCTTTTGCTTAGCTGCACAGTAGCCCTCTGATCATCACAATAAGCTTACTTTGCCATATCCGGGCTTGCACACAGCGTGGGCCTTCAGAAAATGAAAAACTAATGGCTGTGCACTGTTAACACAATGGACACTCGTATTTAGTCCCAGTCTTTATAAAACACTTTGTAGCCACAGCAGGTAGAAAGAGAAGGGCCGCCTGTCCCCTTCCCTCTGTACAAACAGGAAGAGAGAGGCAGAGTGAATGAAAGAGAAAGGGACGGTGAAACTGAGATGAGGAAACATAAAAGAGGCTCAGGGTATGGTAAATGACAGCCCGGTCACAATGAATCCCCTCTGGTGCTACTCTTTCATACCTGGTGTTTGTACGTAACCACACTTGACATGCTGCATTTTCCTTTGCTTGGTTCTCTGGGGCTCCCACACCCGCCACCTCAGCTTAGATGTTTTGTCCTTGTGTTTCCTTTTATTATGTTGTTAGTTAATGGGCCCCATTTTCTTTCTCCCTCTCTCTACCCAGGACGAGCGTGAAGCGAGAGAGACTGTGAAGAGAGAACAGGACGAGGCCTACCGTGTATCTTTAGAGGCGGACCGTAAAAAGGTATTTTCAAAATAAAGCAACTTGTCTGCTTGAATTACTGAGACAGTACATGTACATCATTTACAACCAAAAAAGCATATGCACCACTGCCACTATGATTCCACCTTATTTGTTATTAAACAGGCATCACCTCTGTTTTCTTATTGTAAGATTTAACTTGTTTCTAGTTAAACAGTTATTGTAGGCTTGCTGCTGTTGTTGTCAGGGTTTAATGCTATTAAGCACAAAAGTATGGTGGCTGAGACTTTTTGAACAAACTGCGTATCCAAAACGCTTTACAAATTCTAAAAAAAAAAAAACAAACAAGTGGAGTAACAGAAAACACAAAAGCAAAAGCCATAATGACAGTGAACATCAATGGATGTTGACCATAGACTGTATATAAAGATGGACCACGTGTCTCCACTTCCTCCCACTGTACAAAAATGAAGCCAAAATACGTGTGCTGCCATCTTGTGCTAGTGACGTCACAAAGTGTGCCTAGTAGGGATCAGGAAGTGGTGCTGCGGTATTGAGTTCCCGCCCATACACCTGTCTTACCCTATTGCGAGCAGCGCTATTGATTGTGAGCGCACTGATTGACACACACAGCTCAATCATGATGCCACAGCACCCGTTTAAAGCATCATAAAAAACAAATTCAAACTAAACAGAAAAAAACACTTGAATGAACACCAGCGTGATAAGAACTTCCTAAAATTACAGGAAGCATCTTTGGGAATATTTTATTTGACGTGTACTTGGATATTTTTACTTTGGCTCATGTCCTATCTGCTAACATGGAGGGGATACAGCAGCCAGCCACAAGGGGGGCAATCTAGATGTTTTGGCTTCACTGATGGGGAGCTGTCATGCCCTCCATATATATACAGTCTTTGATGTTTACAATGAAGCTTACCTTTTTGAGCAGTAAATGAAACGTTCTTCATAAGCTAACCGTAATTACTATTGCTGTGTGATTGTCACAAATCAGCGATGTTGATGCATGTCTTTATGCTTTCATATTTATGTACCCTTCCATCTAACGTTAGGCTATCATGAAGCTTACGTTAGCCATGCAGTAACATTAGCATTATATCATTTAGCTCACGCTAGTTAATCAGATTAATGTAACCTAAGCTGTACCCGTCCGTGAAGACATAGCTGTATTAAGGCTGATTTATGGTAGGTAGCTCAACAGAAGTTAAACTGTCAGGCATTGTTTTCAATTTGTGACTTTTGCATTTGTGTTGTGCGAAAAGTTTATAATAAAATACAGTGACCTAGAGCTGAAGCCAAATTAATTGATTAGTCAATTGATTAAAAATTAATTTGCAACTATCTTGACAGTTGATAAATCCTTTAAGTCCTTTATAAGTAAAACATGTGAGGATTTTCTTCTTCTCTCTGATTTTGTATCATGTCATTAGCCTGTATTTTATTTAGATACTTAAGTGTGTAAAAAACAAAGTTACTTTGATCTCTCTTGGATATCAGCAACAATTATTCAAATGAAACTTGACAACCAGGGGGAAACATACTAGTAACAGTCTTCATCATTACATGTCACATTTTGCTTTTGTTTGTGTTGTTGCGTCCCATTTGATTAAATTTATTTCTGTCCTTTTCAGAGAGAAGCCCAGGAGAGAGAAGAGGCCGAGCAGTTTCGTCTGGAACAGATGAGAAAGGAGCAGGAGGAGGAGAAGGAGGTGAGAAGAACAGCCATACACACATCATACCCACATTATGCAAATTACCTAAATTAATATTCCAACTTGATCAGTGTGAGGCTGAACAGTGATATGTTTTGCCAGCGCACAGTGATTGTGCCATTGTGCTGTCGTTTTTTATCTGTCTTGCTCTCACTTCACAATAATGAGTCAATTAGATTGTGGTTTTGGTGAAGCCTGCCAGTCAGTGAAGCGTGTGTAGCGTGGGCGAACAGGCATACAGCCATTTCAGAAGGGGAAAAAAAAAAAAAATCCTAATTACAGTGAGGCACGTCCCTGTTAATGTCACCTTACATGCACACAGTTATTGTTCTATTTGAATGCTTTACATTGGTATAGCACACAGCCTCATATTGAAACCCAAGTGAACAAAAGACTGAGGCAATTCATGTACAGGAGCTTGTGCACAAACACACACACAACCTAAGCAAACACACATATTCACTTGAAAACAATTATTGTATGTGAAGAGGGGGGGCAAACACACACTCACAGGCAGACACGCAAACTGTCACGCATGCTGGAGGAACAATAATTGTCTGAGGATGGCACCAACGTTGTAATACAGTCTATAGTAATACAGTGTAGTCCTCGCTGATTGTTGTTTACTCAACAGCAGAGAGCCTCGGGGCACTGAGAGGTATTGGGTGACTCGGCTCACTCAGGTGATTTGTCACTTAAGTTAAACAGAAAACAACAAAAGAGCCCTGGGTCGGGCCTTCTTAATTATATCACTGTAGTCCACTAACCAAACTGCGTGTGTGCGCTTGTGTATTTTAAACAACAATAGCCACTATGGCCTCGTGTTTCCTACTTCTGTCGGTTTTCTCTGTCCTAGCTCAGTGGTTTCCATGGTGTGTCCTGTGCTAACATACTAGTGTTGTGCTTGTGCTACAGTCTAGATATTCAGGAATATGAGAGCCAGCAACAGCTGCTGGAACTGGACAATGGCAACTTAAGTGTCTTAAACTGCTAAGCAGGTCCTAAAATGGATCTAAGATGGGAAATACTGGGAAATGGGTGCTCTTTTGTTTTGTCACAATACAATAATGCATGTTGGTGTGGGTATTTGTAGCTCTAATGAACTGAGCTCTGCAAAAGTACTGACAGACAAACAGCAAAAGACTGTTGGGAATCGGCATTTGACAGATTTTGAAAAATTCTCAGTTTCATTAGTTATTCTTATTGTTGATTTAATTCTTGAGCGATTCCTTTATTGCATCATTTCTGATAAGGTTTTGGATGAAAAAAAGAATATGTGTTCTTCGGCATAAACAGGAAACCACAAAAGCTTAAATACCAGTAATGTAAGAAGCTGCTTGCATTTATAAAAAAGAGAAATTTACATTTAATTAAAAAAAAAAAAAGATGTCTTCATTTACATATTCCTGTTGAAATTAACACTGGATTTTAGCATTTACGTTACAGATGATGCTCGTCATGTAAACAGTTCACAGTTGCAACCGCCTATTTTATTTTCCTGACTTACTATCGTGTCAGTTACCAAATAACAGTCATTGAACATCTTTAAAAAAAAGACCAGTAGATCGGAAGACTGTGCCAGGATTTGTTGTTTTTCTACAACATGAACAGATATTTGTACATCATAAAACTGCAGTGTTGTTGCACTCTAACTCTTTTAGCTGAGAGGGTCGAGCTGTTTTTACCTCTGAACTCAAGATATGTTTTTGTTTTTGTTGTTTACCATTTTCAGTTGAGTCTTGCAAGGTAGTAACCTGTATGTGACAGAAACTGCATACACAACAAAAACATGAGTTGCCACCAGAGAGCGGACAATGCTGGTGGGAATGCTTTCTCTGTGATTCTGTGCCTTTGTGCAAAGAGGAGTGAGATGAGAGTAGGAGCTGGTGAATTGAAGGGAGTGGTGCATGTGCAGTGTGTAGGTTGACATTACTATTTACCTCCTTCAGGGGGTCTTAGCATACAGTTGTGCGGCTGTCAGGTGCACCTCCACCCCCCCCACTATACACCCGTCATCTGTTTGCTTTCTGTGGTTAGCCGAGCGGAGCTGGAGAGGCAGATAAATGGACGGATAGATGCTTGTGATTATTTGTGTGGAGCAGCCTGGGCCCGAGGCTCGACCAGACGTGTGTCCTGTGGTTTCTTTAGGGACGCTACCTCTCACTTGTGCGGGTGTTTATGCTTGTGTCTGTGGTTGACTGCCTGTCTGCATTTGTATGTCCACCACCACCACACACACTCCTGTCTATTCTTTGTGTACTCGTGTGTCTGTGTGTAAGGTTGTCCTCGGGGGCCCCTTTAACTCAGTCAGCATCAGCTCTTATACCTGAGGGAGCTGATGGTGGAGCGGCACGCGCGCTACCCTGCCCACCCAACACCAGAAGCTGCTAATGAGCTACTGTTGTACACTCTTATGAAATATAATTGCATTATGGTGTGTAAATAAAGCCGGGGCATGTTGTCACAGCATATGCTCCCCGGCTGGCCAAACAGGAACAACAAGCCGGGGGAGGAGGGAGGTGAGGGGCAGGAGCAGAAAGAAGAGGAGGCTCCAGGGAGCGGCTGGAGCGCGGTTTTTGGAGCACAGGAGAGCTGATTAGCTTTGCTGTGGAAGATGACAGTTGATAGTTGCCTTTGTGCTATAAGACACTCTATTGTAGACAGTATTACAAAATAGTATTTTCTTTTTATGATTATTCATGTCTGTAAGCTCTCATGAAACAGTACTTTACTCAATCTGAGGTAGACACTGAGATGTTCAACAAGCACAATCTCAGATTTCCCAAACAGCCTGAACAACAGTAAGAAAGCACAAAGTACCAGAAAAAAGGCATTTGGCTGTTTTTAACACACTGAAATTCTACTTGGCAACCTTCTGAGCTCCACCAGGCTATAGGGAACAGGGTGAGACGCAGGGCAACTAATTCAATAACATTCTCAGGACAAGACGATCCTTTAATTAATGTGAGGCAACGGTTCTGCAGTCAGACTCTGGGAGCAACTTCTTGGCTTGTCTTTCATACTTGTTTGGATAGTGTGTCGTCATCGTCATGACTGCCAGTGTTACTGTTGAATCTGTGGTTTAAATTTACTATAAACAGAGAGCCAGTGCTGATTTTTTATAGTTACACTTTAATTGAATCTAAATTTTTACTTGTATTCCAGGGGACTTTGTATAAGCTTCCTGGCTCCCTTCCTTTCCTGCACTTAATCAGTTAGTCTTATTATCATGTGTCTCTTGCCATGGTGTAGATGTGAAGAGGAAGATGTTTTAATCAGGAAAGTATTCATTCACATTTTAATAAAAATAAATTTTAATAAAATATCACTTATTTCATATTTTTAGGACATCACTTTATTCATCTAATAACTGTTTTTATTTGTGCTCTCTGTCATAGTATCACTCCTGCTGACTCTGCTGCCAACAAATTAGTGTTGTTATGATAGTGAAATTCCTAATTTTGGTGTAATATCTTATAAAGTATTGATATTTGATTCCAGTTTCGACTTAGCCACAGTAAAAAATTGAAGCTGGGGGCATACAAAACACGCCAACTTTTCCTTTGACTGAATAACCGCAGTGAACATTCACAATGAGAGAAAGTAAGAAAGCATGTATCGATATTGTGGATAGTATTAATTGTTTCAAATATTTAGAATTAATATTCATCGATAAATCCATATTTTTTAGAACATTACAATAAAGTGAATGAAAATGAAAACGAGACCATCTTGCGATCACTTCAGCTGTGATACAGTGATCTGAGACAAAAGCAAATGCGGGCTAGGGGCGTAAAGTGGAGCCGCCAATGGTCCTTTCCGTTTTTTTCTCCCCCTTACGCCTGCCCCCCTTTGCTCAGACCACACTTACCTTCAAACTCGGCCTTTATTGTCATCTCAGCTACACACCTGTAGAGTTTTGTGACTGCATCTTGCACGGTTGTGACGCTGTTGCGGTGACAAAATCTGTCCATAGACAAACAGACAAACAGAGTCAGATATATAAACACCTGGCAATGTACCCACAACAGTTTCTGCGGTAGTTCCTGCTACAATAGGTGTCTCTGGGACCACATTTTGCCATGATGACACACGTACACAAGTTGAAAACAAGTACCAGCCGCTGCGATGTGGTAATAAAAATACAGACATTTTGTGATGCTAATAGGCCTGAAAAAAAGAATCAGTCATGCAGCATCAGTAATGACAGCTGCATCCCACCAGCACCTGTATGTAAACATCTCTGCCTTCACTTAACACACTGACTATGTTATTCAGAAAAAATGATCATACTTTATATCGGTCCTTTTATTTCCTTGATTAGTTTTTATTTATTAGTTAGTATTCATTGATTAGAGTAAGCATCTTTTTGTGAAGTGAGGAAAAACTGTCATATCTCAAAGTTGGAGGGGTCCTCGGCTTGTATATGCAGCTTCTTCACCTACACTTGTCCAGTGTGATCACAAAATAAGTTATGATCCCAGTGTGACCTTTGTCCTCTACAAACAAAGAAGCCAACCTTTAAACAATTAGACCATTTGCCTAATGGAAATCTAGAGTTTTCTCTAGTGATTATTCGTCAATGTGCTGTACTGACCAAAACACTGGATTTTCTCCACCCCTTCTTGCAGGCAATCCGCTTATCATTGGAGCAGGCCCTACCGCCAGAGCCCGACGAGGATTCAGGAGAGCAAATCAGCAAACTGCGAATCCGCACACCAAGTGGCGAGTTTCTGGAAAGGCGTTTCCTGGGCAGCTGTAAGCTTCAGGTCCTCTTCGACTTTGTGGCCTCCAAGGGATACCCCTTTGAAGAGTTCAAGCTCCTCACCACCTTCCCTCGTAGAAATGTGAGTTGTATATATTAGTTAGAAAGCCAGTACAAAATAATTAACCCCCTACGTTTATGTATTACAGTGAAAGGGCTTAAAAGAAGTATTTCACTGCTGGAAAGATGGTATTTACATGAAACTGGGCTGTCTATGCTGTAGAAAGACGCAAATACATTTGAAATTGGTGCTACATGACCCCAGAGCAGTGGAAAAGAACTGTGGCATTTGCTTTTACTCAAGAGGTAGAAAACGTACAGCTGTCAGAAAGCACTGCACCACACCAGACCAATAAAAGCTTGCATTGGTAGATGACATCATGCAAGCTTTTGACACAGATCTCAAACAACAGTTAAACAGTAAACTAAA